>DWMX01001012.1:0-18516 GCA_018246375.1 Byasa alcinous | reverse complement strand
ACACATTAACTAAAAATGGTTCACAATGTTTGTTTTTAATATTAAAACACGAAATAATACCTTCGCTCTCCTCCAATACCTTGGCTGTCAAATAATAATTGGATTTTCCCTTGACCTCAGCAGCACACATTCTTTTTAAATGTCCTTTTTTTCCACATCTTTTACATGTATATTCTTAAATTTACAATATTCCTTGTTATGGCAAAAATACCCGCACACTTCACACCGAATTCTATTCGAAGGCTCCTTGAGGGAGCCCTGTGCGTGGTTGCGTGCCACAGCGTACAGCCCCTGCTGCACCGGAGAAGGCCCACTAGCACTGCCCGCCGCCGCCATGCGCGCACACCTTACCGACTGCGCCAATTCTAACGCTTGGAAAATTAAGTTTTTCCGGATCTTCCGATAACAAACTTTCTCGTTCTCTCTCATTCTCCAATCCCAAAACAAATTTGTCTCGGATAACTACTATTACTAGTTCCGATGTAAACTTACAAAATTGTGCTAAATGACGTACCCTTGCTGCCCACTACTGTAAACTCTCCCTTTGTTTTTGCTCCGCTTTATAAAATATGTATCTTTCAGCAAAAATACATTTTTTTGTTTGGAAATGCGTATCCAAAATGGATATGAGTTTTTTATAATCACAGCTGTCTATAGTGTCAGGGTACACTAAATCTGTCACCAAGCAGAATGTATTTTCACATAATGCCGGTATTAACAAAGCTCTCTGCTTTGTCCAGTTTACGTCGGTTTCTGCGACGCCATTTGCAACGCAATATTGTGTTAGCCGTACCTTGAAATTGCTCCAATCCTGTACTCTGTGATCGAATACTAAATGACCGCCAATGACCATTTGTGTCATGCTGGTTTAGTTCGATTAAAATGTGAATTCGTTAATATTTCCTCGTAGCCAATTTGTACTGTATTAATGTGTGGATGAGGAACAAAAACCTCGGCTATTCCTCTGACATCTTTATTTGCGAAGGACGTTTTTCCGTCTCCATGGTTACACCATAGACTTAGCATTAACTCTCATGACAAATACATTACCCGTCTCCGATTAGCCGACGATGATGGTAAAAAATGAGACTCGACAACGTTTTTTTTAAAGTACAACTTATTGCTATATAGCCAAATCCTGGTCGGAGGTGTTTTGTTACAGGAGGCTTACCATCCATGTAATGAATATTGCTCCCTGGATACTGCATTATAATAGCATAAACTTTAAAGTTTATTGGATTGATTTGTAGTATACTATATAAATATATCAGAAATTATGTTTCAGTTGCTATTGAACTAATATATGCTACACTATAATTTATAATTTTTTTTCTTCTAATAAAATTTTCGTTTTAATTAGCTCCACCAGCCGTATCGTCATCCAGTTCATCGTCATCTAGCTCATCGTCTTCTAGTTCTGAAGATGAAGGGGAAACGGCCACTCGTCGAAAGTCTAAGTCTAAATCTAAGACACCTGACAAATCACCGAAGCAAAGAGAAAAATCTCCAAGTGTGGAAAGAGTTGAAGAGGCATCAGAAGTTGATAAAGAAAAGGAACGTATTGACGAAACTAAATCAGAGGGCGGGAATGATGTTGCAGCAGAAAAAAAGGAGTCTCGGGCTCTTCACAAGACTACTTCAATATTTTTGAGAAATTTGGCTCCATCTATTGCAAAGGCAGAAGTAGAAGCTGTAAGTTTATTAATTTTTTTTCATTTTGATTAATATGTTCATTGAGAAATTATGACAAATCATCATAATTTCATTGTCATAGTAGTTAAGTGTATAATGAAATAATTAAGGATAATATTCTTAAAAGAATTTAATTTTTTTAGAATCTATTAGGCCATGGACTACAGAGCCCATTATCAAATGAACTAATACCATTATACATCATCAGAGCATATAGTTGTAAATTATTTAATATAAGTTTATTTCCATATGGGAGATGGCCTAAAATATCTACCCCGTAACCTCTGCATAACCTAAAAGACAAAACATTAAGAAAAAGGCTCCATGGCGTAGTGGCTAAGCGCTTGCCTTGTAACACGGAGGTCCCTGGTTCGATTTCAGGGCCTTATATTGTGGGGTTTGGATGGTGGTAAGATTTGTTTTCTTGGCTACTGCCCTCTTATTATAAATCTGTGGCCATACCAGCATCCTGTATTCCGGCGGTCCACATGAAAGTCAGAGTATTTTTGGAGAGCATTATTCACAGCCTCATTGTCACTTAACACTATGTTAAATTGATGTCAAGGAGCATATTGTAGTTTTTTTTTTTAATTGCTTGTGTTATTGCGACTTGATCATAAACCGGTTATTATAATAGTTCATAACATTGCAGATGTGCAAGCGCTATGGAGGGTTCCTTCGTGTAGCTTTGGCCGATCCTCTGCCTGAGCGTCGTTGGTTCCGTAGAGGATGGGTTACCTTCCGTCGCGAAGTCAACATAAAAGATATATGTTGGAACCTTAATAATATCCGGGTATGTACCATGCCTATAATATTTAGTTACTGATTTAGAATAAGAGAACTAGATTTATAAAAAAGGTATACGAATTTACTTTTATTACCGGCAGAGAGGAAACTAAGAAAAGCTTTTAGTAATCCGTAAAATGATTTGGTGTAGTACTGTAATTTTTACTAGTGCGTTATTTTATTATGGAACTACTATGTTTTATTTATTAAGTTCAATCATTACATTATCTACTTATGTACATTGATTATGTCGATGACAGATAATGTTGTAAAACCCTTAATAGATTTGACAAATCTAGTTTCAATCTCAACTAATCTTCGAAATGGGAAGCTAGGTTTTCATGACAACAGTTCGACTACGCCACTAAAAATCAGGTCGGATTTTTGTCAACCGCTAGTCTATATAATGATGTATACAAATTAAGTAAGCATTTCTTCTATGTAGCTGCGCGAATGTGAATTAGGTGCAATTGTGAACCGGGACCTGCAGCGTCGCATCCGCGCGGTATCGGGTTTGACGCTAGAGCGTGCGGTGCTCCGCGCCGATGCCCGCCTCGCTGCACGTCTCGCGCATCTGCTCGACACTCGCACCAACCTTTGGCAGCGTGACGACACCGACCAAACAAACGACAAGTCCTCATCTAATGAAGTTAGTAACTAACTAGTTTATTAAAAAAACCGTTTTATGTTATAAAGCGGGAACTCATTGGGTGTTCATCTAGTAGTCACTTATGTACTGAATTTGCATTTTTTTTTGTTTAACGAACCGACGAGACAAGCATGACCTTTTACCTGATGTCGTTGATGACCACAGTAATTATATTAGACTACAACATGGTTTAGACCGAACAAGAGTAACGTTTTCACACTACTGCTTGACGGTAGATATGAGCGCTGCGGTGGTACCTAATTAAACATTACCCGGTAAAAGACACTTGCTACCAGCAAGTGCTGAAAAGAAGAATCGAGTAAACATAATAACAGACCAAATCTTTTTTCTATGATTTAACATTATCACAAATTTTAAATATTTTTTGTGTAAGTAAATTTTGTATAGAGTTGTAACTTTTTTGAATTACAGATCTTTAGCCTTAACTCGAAAAACCCTGTTCTACACAAGATAACTGAACATCTTATAGAAGAAGCATCTACAGAAGAGGAGGAATTGCTTGGTCTAGAAGCTCCCGAGTCCGGTTCAGTGGATCAACCTGATCCTGAGTTAATGCGTGTTTTAGATAGACTCGTACTGTATTTGCGTATTGTGCATTCAGTTGATTATTACAACCATTGCGAATATCCATATGAAGACGAAATGCCAAACCGTTGTGGTATAATGCACGCACGTTCAGTTCCTCCACCTAATAAGGTACACAATTAAAATATAAATCCACTTTAATAAACTAGGTTACACGGATTTTCACGCTTTTATTTAACTATTTATTACATAGCTGTTTTGAGTGGCTTTAAAAGATCCATGGTCATATGAGGATTGATGCGACAGATACTGAGCTTTATGATGAGATACTGAACTTTATCTTTTATATTTTTTAAGCCTTCTCAGCAAGAGATACAAGATTACATTAAAGCCTTTGAGAGCAAAATGTCTGCGTTCTTACAAGATGCGAAGCCACTACCCGATGAGGAACTGCAAAAGCTTGGTATAAAGGTAAAATAATATAGAAAGCTACAAATAATATAAGTAACTTAATTTAGTATATTCAAGTATTTTATTAACAATATTTATATTTTACAAGGATCCTGATCTAGAAGTTGAGAAGTTTATCCAGTCTAACACGCAGGAATTATCGAAGGATAAATGGTTGTGCCCATTAAGTGGAAAAAAATTTAAAGGTCCTGATTTTATTAGAAAACATATATTCAACAAGCACGGTGAAAAGGTATCTATATTATTCTCGATTATCTTTAAATTACGGTTACGGTATAGTTACGAAATTATCTTACCGAAGATTTCAATCTAATTATGAACTTATCAGTAATTTTTCTGCCACAACTTCAAGTTTATAATCTTAAAGTGATAATGCATTAGTAATGACGAGGGAAAGCACCTTCGTCGATGGGGTACCAACACCCTTGGCAAAGTGGCTAAGCGCTGATACGGTGGTCCTTAATTCGATTCAGGGGCCACATGTTGAGGAGTTTCGTTAATGGTATGGCTTTTTTGAACCTTTATTGCTAGCTACAATCTTTGTATTTTAAATCTGCCGCCATAACAGTAGCACTGTGTTAAGGTAGTCCAGTCCACATATGATAGGCAGAGCATTCTGGGTGAGCACCACTTCACCATCCACGGCGATATATTCAATTAACACCATATGACAAAAGTCGCGTTAGCCAATTGTTGTTAAAAGGTAATAATAATCTCGATGTAACGACTAAAGACACAAATACGTCTTAAGTGTTCCTACGTCGAAAGTTAGCAACTTAGGAAATGAAGTTTTTGAATAATCTAGTTTTTCTCCACATTCGTAATATGTATTCAAAACTATTTATTATGTAGCAGAAAAGTGAAGATCGCAGGTATAGGAAAATGCAATTGGCTTTGGGGCTGACATTAATAGACTGAAATGACAATAAAGACGATGTAGTAGAGATGCATATAAAAATTGTGATTCCAGGTAGATGAAGTTCGTCGCGAGGTAGCGTACTTCAACGCTTATGTACGCGACGTGCGGCGCCCGCAGCAGCCCGAACCACCTACGCGCGCGCAGCCCGCACCACACGCACCTCAGCCGGCGCCGTACGTTACCTGCGACAGATCATTTTAAAATAATAATCTTTTAAATTCTTATTATTATCTTTTTAATTCTAAATAATCTTTTTGTGTCACTACAATATTTTAACACTTAAATAAGACTCAATCCTGGAGAAATTAAAAAGGCATGTTCTGTGTTATTACTTCCAATATTTTAACTAGTTGCATAGCCCTTTAATCTGGACTCAACAATTATCGCATACTACTATTTGGCGGTAGAAATATGAACTGTGGAAGTAGGTACCTGTCCAGTTTTCTTACCTTCTCCGTTTTCGGGGCATGTTGCTTCGAATCACATCTTTTTATATTTCTTACTTAGAAAAACTAGAAAAAAATGTTCTATGTCTTGTATAGGTATGGTGGCGGGCCAGGCAGTGGTGGACCACCGACACGCGGTTGGGGCTGGGGCGGATGGGCTCCACCCGCGCCGTACGCACCCCGACACCCTCGTTTTTCACGACCCAGGTACTTCGCCATACATTTATAATCTGGTTTACACTAGAGAAATATAGTGTAAAAAATACGAACTTAATTATTTTCTTTTTCATTTGATTAAAAGATTTTTTGTTTATGCATGAACCTCGTTTTTACTAAATAAGCTCAATGATTATTTAAATTATTTAACAATGATAACAATAACTAATATATATGAAAGTATAAAGATCTATTTAGTCTTATATTTTATTATATAATATACCTCCTCTTTTTTTCTGTCTCGTTGTCTTTTTGCTGTTTATGAGTCCCAAAAACTAAATATTTATGTAATAATTAAATATTTTTTTAGTAAAGCGTTTAAGTCCATTACTATTTTAACATATTATATGCTTCATATTAGAGTAAGCGGAGGGTCATTCGTACCTGGGTTTGTACTATTGCTTTCATTTTCATACAGACACAATGCCGACAGCATGGTTAGAGATTAATCAGAGGATCATTATTAGTCCACAAATTTAACTTTCGTGTATTTATATATATTTAAAAGCTTTTATATGTTGTTTAGTATTATTGACATCTACTAAGTATTTGTGAAATGCTATCCATCAGTTCCAATGTGACATAAAAGCCCATGTAAACAAAAGGACGTATGAATTTTATTGATTAATTTTTTTTGCTTATTAAAATACACAGTAAACAGTACAAAAAGCATTCGTACGGGTTACTGGATTATATTAATATCAGTATTAGTTATTTGTCTACAATGACTTATTAGATAACATCTTTACAGCTGTTTAGTACCAGAGAGTTGAAAGCTAAAAAATACGAGCAGTATAACCGCATATGTGCTTTAATAACTGCTACAAGAAAAAATCCTTTGTATACAACAAAAATGTTTGCTATGCAAATTGTTTTATTAGTGTATTTTATAACGTACTAAAATTATTAAAATCAGACAACAAGTTTATTGGGGCACCTAAAGAACTTTTTTCTTTGCGTTCAAAGAATAATGTGCCACTTTATAAAATCGCCATAATTAATTTGATCGGACTGGTCTCATTTGTGTGAATGTTTTGTTATTAATACCTATTTCAGTTTAGATAGTTTGAATAACATACACTAATCTAACCTTATCAAAAAGAAATGGTATGTAGTAGGTAACTGCAAACTTTTTAGACCGCAAGTCAAAATCAATAAAAGAGTATTAAAGAGACGTTTTGAGCATGAATAAAGGTCTGCGCTTGGGTCAAATAATTATCGTTTCCCATTGTAAAATAAGTAAGACTCTGTTTTCATTACAAAAAAAACACATTCTATCATCGTAATAGAACATTTGAAGTTTTTTTAGAATATAAATGTGTTTTTTATGGATCAATTTGTTGGAACTGTCGCTATTGTTTTTTGCCTTTACACAAATAATTGTTCCTTCAGCACATTATCTATAAAATATACAAAGTAATGGTCACTAAGCTACGGTTTAACTTAAGCCACTGTGTCGTTAAGAAAACTTGAAAAATAATCAACATTAGAGCCACAATATGATAAAGTCAGGGCGTGTGAAGCTCTATAACGCCTTTGTTAACAATATTTAGAAGATGTTTCAATAATATATAAGCAACTATCATAGTTTTAAATTATAGGAACAAGAGGTTAATTATTTAGAGAAATTTCTTATTGGTATAAGAAATTATCACTTGTGGAGACGAATCAGAGCAAATTGTTATTTGTTCTATCGCATGACCTTAACATTTACTTAAGGATGTTTTTATATCTGGGTGTGAGCTTTTTTTCTTGTTGTTATTGATTTTGTAACGTTTGCTTATCTCATATTCTTTAATGTTTTATGCACGCCTGTAGTGTTCATTGTTATTTTATAAGTTCTAAGCTTTAAGTAATAATTTGCAGGGAAAATGTGGATCGATCCCGGCCCATTATTGCATACAACGATCTCGACTTCCCGGAGAGTGGTGACATATTCTAAGTTGTGATGTTGACAACTGTGTTGAAACTTAGATATTTGACTGGGATACATTTGTATTTTTTTTTAAATCTTGTTTTGACTACAAACAAAAATTAAGATAACGTTAAACGAAATCACAACCATGATTTTGTCACAATTTTGTGTATGTGCAAAGTATAACTAATTTGAACTAATTAAATAATTATTAATTAATGTTATTTTTTGTCTTTAATAGGTAATGAATACTTTTTTTCTTCTGTACCAGATAACTACATTTGTAATAATAACTGAATGATTTTGAATCTAATATAATTTTTTTCTTGAGTCTACCGAGTTTCTTTAATTAATTCATAATTAAGTCTAATTCTTCTTTTTGTACAAGAACATGTAATAACAAAGACATGGTTTTTTATTGCTATTCCTTAAATCAAACCTTTTTACCGGGAAGCTGAGATTTCCTACCGCTTCATGCCCACCCCCGTTGTTTATATTAGATGATAATGCTAGATGTAGTTACATTGTACGTGTGTGTGTTTGTTTTGTTTAGAGAATAAAGTAATATTTTTTTAATTAATACTAACAAGTAATTAATTGTTGAAGGGGTGACGCAGAGTTCCGCCCAGTCGTTCACTACCGCGACTTGGACGCACCGCGCGAACCTGACGAGTTCATTTAAGCTTCCAACAATGTTTTGACAATGGAAGGTTACACTGGAAATTGTATCATCAATAAGCTAGCAAGAAATAGCTTGTTCCCTCTTTATTCGATTCTCGAGTGACGAAAAGATTCTATAAGATTTAATTTAAATACCTTTTTTAATACTACTATAAACACGTTTCATCTAAAATAATTAGTTTTATTAAAGTTATGTTTAAAATATATGTATTTGGTATTACTTGTGATACGGAAATATAAAAAAACATCATGCATTTATTGGCAAAAAAGGGAGACGCGTTAGAATATTCGATTAGCCACTTCACCTTCGGTGTGTAGAAATGCGACTAAGACAGAACAACTTTGGGAAAAGAACAGCAATTTTTTCTGTGGCCTTTACCTTTTATCAAAGTGCTCTCGCCAACTCTCACGTCAAGTACTGCAATTACCTTCGACTTGTGTAGAGAATGATTAAAAAAATTAACCACAGTATATAAAATTGCGAATTCTAAGTAATTTTCGATAATATCAAATGTACATTAAAAAAATTCTGGGTGAGCTATGTGTGTGGAGAAACCCTTACTCGACGATTATTGTGAGAAAAAAGTAATAAAAACTTAATTTTTTATCCCATTTTTTTATAAATTTACGCTAGTGTCTAACCATTTGTTTTTGAAAGAGTAACGATACTTTTAAAAAATAAACTTAAGAATAAGTCTAAAGAATTATTATATTAAATGACTTACATTCAACCTTTATTAAATTTACATATATTTTGTGGATTTTTAGAAAAAAATAGCTCCAGTCTTTTAGATTAGTTGCCATCTGATCGCGTATAGGAAAAAAAAAACAAATCAGATCATCAATATTCATGTAATAGTAATAAATTGCCGAAGATAATTAGGTATATCATTGAATCTAAAATACAAGTAATAAAAACAATTCTTTTCGTTGATATTTTACTTAATTTATATTTGTTGCCAAGATTTATGCACAAGTTCATGAAAAAGTTTACGGAAATTATTAATGTTATAATAATCGCAAGCAAAATAATAACGATTTAATACTATGTTTTGTTGTTCATCCAGACCATAGGATATTCAGAAATCAATGCGCTGTCACAATTAATCAAAAAGTAAATCTTAGTCTGCTGATCCTTTACCTACATTTAAAATACTCAAAGAAATCTAAAATATTATTTAACAATAACCCGTATGTACTTCCGATAAGATAATTATATAGGGCAGGCGCTCAATGTAGTTACTTTAGTGCAAGTTTCTTTCTTGCAATTACAATAACTTTCAAATATTGTACTGTGAAGGTAAGTAAAGTACTTATGTACTATTAAAAAGAAAATAACTCATGGTAAACTGAATTTATGCACATCCTTAGTAACATCTTTGACCTTGACTTTAATATGTAATAATTTTGGTAGCTATTACCGATAAAAGTATTAGTAATATTTATTTGAACATCTTTGCTTACAACATTTTTCTACCGTCATCCTGAAAATGGAGATATCAAATGTATCGAGTAATGAACATTTTGTCAATAATTAAATATTATCTCAAACAATTACATGACGTTTATGTAAATTTTTTAACGTATAAGTCGGTGTCAGCTTTAAGGAAATAGATATGGCATGTGATATTACCTACTTAGTGACCGTGTCGGCAGTGCGTCACCCGGATGTTCTCGTCTATGCACATTATGCAGCGGAATGCAACAGCATAATGCTTTATCATTTCAATGTACACTATTAAAAAACACGAAGACGCAGATTTTCTAAAACACTGTTTTATAATATCTATCGATATAAAGATGACCAACGTTTTGTGTTTTGATGACTCATAACAAGACGGCCTTGACATAAGACATTCATTGTTTTACGAAATACACATAAATTATGACAATATCATTTATCATTAATGTGCAAAGGCTTTACAAATTTCCTTCTCAACATAAATTCCTTTTCAGTTTAGCTACGTTAAGTACTTAAAATTGAGGAACAATCATCATTAGAAAAAACAGGGGATACCAAATTATATATATTAAAAACTATCATCTAGCTTAATCCTGTCACAAACTTTTGCTGACCTTTTTTTCTAAAGAAACGCCACAAGTAATCATAATGTTAGTATAGCTAAGAATTAATAATAAGTAACTGGTTTTTTATGTAAAGGCGTTTATTTGTATATCGCTTTATAAAAGCAGAAGGCATCACAACTAAATTGTAGTCGGAAAGCTTCATCAAAATGAAGCTCTCGTGTGCTTTTGTGTTGACCCTGACGAACCTTGTGATCGCTTCTCCGTTTAATTTTAGTGTGAAAGGTAGTGGCACATCAGCAAAAGGTTAGTCCTTTATTTATTACATTCATTTTGTTTTAAAAAATATTTTATAATGAAAACGGCCCAAATTATATATGCTAGAACTATGACAAAGTCGTAGGCGTTTGTCCTGGTTAACTATAGTGAATTAAAATTATTTTACTAAATTGAGTAAAATAATTTTAATTAACTTAAACTAATTAAGGCTTTGAGAGGAAAAATTATAACAACATAGTAACAGAAAATCCAAGCAGCAACAGAGGATGAGTTTCTAACCGGATTCTTATTTAAACCCTTGTTCTAGTCTTAACTTGATATTTATTCTTTCTGTTCTTTAATTTACATACTTAATAATTATAAAACTTAATAAAAAGTTTAACATACATTCATAGTTATTAAATTTTAGGATAATTATAAATGATAGAATTAAAAAATAGCATTGTCTTTAGACTATTGGCTTGCATTACGTTATAAAGAAAAGGTAGTATGTATGATGTCGTTTAATACTTACGTCATTTATAACCTTTCCTGTTGTTGGTTGTCAATGACAATATTTCAGAAATGTTATTATTTACATTACGACTAATCGCCTATTTCGTTTAACAAAGGTCCCCAGATCGCTTTCGGGGTCATATATGATTGGGTTTGGTTGGTAATAGAGTTTTAGAGCACACCTCACCGTCTTCGGCCTCAGTATCGCTTAACATCGTGTTAAATCTATTATGGTAACAAAGTACAATAGTAATCTATTCTAATACGATGATGAATGATCACCGATCAATTTGACGATGTGCAATCTCGTACTATAATAAAGAAAGCAATTTTTTTTTTGTTAAATGTCAATAATATTTGTTAGTGTTTATGAGAAATTCTTTACAAGGTAGGATGGAAAAGAATGGGTGTTCTTGTTTTTATAAAGAATAGTTGAGTAAAAATTCTGAGGTCCTTAGTGTGACTGGGTAAAGTTATTGGTATTAAGAGACATCATTTTTATCCACAAAGGCATTAGCACTAGCTTCTTTGTGAATGAAGTGTAATAAATACCATTAGAACATTCTGAGTATATAACAATAAAATTGGAAATTTATTTAAAATACTTTGTTTGTCTTAAGAAGTGTTGTATGAATTCTTTGTTTAACAAAGTATCCTTACGTTCGAGCAAGTACTTATTGGAATTATCGTTTTAGCTGGCGCTACGGCCGGCCCCGGAACTTTAGGGTTGGCGCATCGTATAGCACCGCAAGCTGGTGGTTATTCAGGAAGTTTCCCCACTTCTCCGTCTGTCGGTTTCACATCTAGCAGTGAAAGTTCAAATTTTGGTGCACTCAACTACAATAGTGGACATGCCTATGGTTCATTAAAATATATTGCTTCTGGTGAAGTAAGTCATAATATAGCTACTGTTCCACAAGCTGTGGCTACAGTGGAAGCTCATACCAACACCGAAAGCTCGGAAAATATTAAATTGTCGGGATCATATTCTTCTGAGAAAATTAACGATTTTAACACAAATAGCGTTTCTCAATATCAATATCAACCTACAGCGCTTCAAAATAAACCAAGTTCGCTATCTGGCGTAGATCACCTAACGTCGATTGGTTTAAATGAAAATTCTAAACCTCAAGTTTTTTTCACATACTCAAAACCACCTGAAGAAGCAGGCAAATTTAAAGAACCGTCAAAAGTACAAAGCCTTCCATGTCAAAATTTTAACGGCGGTTCTTCTTTCCCTCCTCTGAGTAATTCCAATAAAGACACTGTATTGGCTGAAGAAAGTCCTATTTACAATGGTGGTTTTGGAGGTCCTTCAGGCATTTTAAAAGTCGATAATAAAGAAACCTACATTAGCAGCACCTCTTTTTCACCACATCAGTCCACAACAGAAAGTGTAAAGCCGCTTATTCAATCGTTAAGCAATGAATATAACAAATCTACTGTAGAGATAAATGTCTCTGCTAAACCTGCGCTAAATCCGACTGCAGGAATAAAGCAATTCAACGATGAAAACACAAACAAGGAACAGTTTCTTAACTCTAGTCCGTACGAACAAGTTGGTTACAAAAAAGATAAAAACACACCGTTATCTTTTGGCACAAACATAGGACCCTCTACTAGTAAATATTCAGGTGAAAAACTTCCCGCTAACACTTTTAATGCGTCTAAACCTATTCAAAACTTTCAAATATTTGTTCGGCCATATTACGGCAATGTTCTTCCTTCGAATATTGGTGTTCCAAACAAATATACGTATGGAGCTCCAGAAAATCCCGAAAAAGTAAAACAAACTCAAGAACCAACATACACCGGTGGCTTTGGAGCGCCAACAGGAATATTAAAACCTTTTAGTCATTTTCAATCTGATGGCCACACATTTGTTTCCTCAGGAAAACATGAACAGTTCGAAACAGGGAAAACAAATAAGGTAACAACAACAAACACAAATGAAATAAAAGTAACTGGAGCTCCGTCTACTGAAAGTACAAATTATCAAGCCTTTGAAAACGATTCGCCAGCTGGTTCTTATGTTGCTCAGAAACCTACAAGTCCTATCTATGATGAACAGTATAGAGTCTCGTCCGAGTCTCCTATTTTGAGTACAGTTAAAATAGATAATAATAAGTACATTCAACTAGCACCTAAAGAAGTGGACGAATCATCTCGAGAGTCTGAAAAACAATCATTTAATCCAACTGTGACGTCATGGGAACAGAATCCAACTTCTAGCTCTAGTTTCTCTACAGAACCTGTATCTAACACTATTGAAAAACAGACATATGTAAATTCTTTGGATACAAAACCTGCAGTAACGAGTTCTTTTGATAAACCGAGACCTTCTTACCCTTCTGAATATGATGTTACTGAAGTAGTATTAGATAAAACGTCGACAGAACAGCCCAGAGACGAAAACTTGTCAAAAAATCCCTCGGCATGGACCAACGGTTTCATTTCATCTAATAAGCCTTTTGTACCTGTGGTAACGTCTGTTTCCTATGTCACTTCAAAACCAAATAGTGAAATCTTGATTCCAAACCAATATGAATCCACTTTTCCTCCTGTTACTGCAACAACACCATCTCCCGCAAGTTCTTGGGAACAACCCACATTTTATCAACCGATTAAAAGCAGTTCTGTAAACAATCAACCTTTAATATCATCTGAGAATCCCAAGTCTTCCCAATCTAAATACCCAATTGAAAGTAGTTATATCTTATCCAAAGAAAAGCAAGAAAGCTCCAGCGAATTTTATGGTACTGGATCTTATTCCAGCACACCCGCCTCGGCAACTTTTATCTCAACATTTTCTTCCGGAAAACCACAATCAATTGATTTTCTTTTATTTACAACACCAAAACCATCAACCGCTCCCGTAAATAGCGCTAGTATATTAACAAGTGCTGCCACCTCCTCTACTGGTTTTTCCTCCACAAGTTCTGGATATTCTCAAAGTTACAAAATATCCTCAGATAACGATAACTCATTTACGGAAATTAATGCCCAATCCGAAAAAGCACAAGGAATTCCATTCAAAGTAATTAACAATCTTGCTTATCCTACTGCAAATATTGCTTCGTTAGGTAATACCAAACCTGAACAAAGTCAACGCCCATTTAGTCCAAACTTGTCCATTTCATCAACTAATGCTGGATCGGCGTCTGTTGAATCTACATTCACTACACTTGGACAACAACCCTCATATAAGCCATCAATTGAAATTTCCTCGACTAGTAGTCCATTACCGAAAGTATCTGAAAATCCCAAGGTTTTCTCAACAAAGAATCCTTCGTTTATTGATTATAGCTCTTCAACACAAAAACCGAACAATTTGGCTTATCCTGGAGTTAGCGCTTCATCACATTTTAACTCTAATTCTTATTACAAAGAACCTCAACCGCAACCTTCAACTGCACCATCAGTAACAAATAAACCATTATACTCGAATAGTTTTGGAACCTTAACAGGAGCAGTCAAACCTTCAAGTTATTCTAATTTCAATATTAACACTTTCCCGTCATCTACTTCTAATTATCAATACAGTTCTGGTCTTACACCTGTGACTAGTTATAAAATAGAACAAAATAAATATTCTAATCAAAACAAACCATCTACCTTCGGTGACTTTATAGATAAAACTACAACATTAAAACCATTATATCCTGCAGAGGGCAGTTACGTTTCCACAGACAAACCTTATGTAACATCTGCACCAGCAAACACAGCACAACAAAGTACGGAATTGAATCAAAAAACCACGAAATTTAGCTCTTCATTAGACTCCACTACTATTTATCCCAAGTTGACTCAAGGGCCGAAAGAACAATCAAATAAAAGTGAAGTCTCACTGGTAACATCCAGCTCGGTTAAACCAATAAGTCCAACGACCAGCAGCAGTTCAGTTTTTTCAACTAATGGCCCAGTTTTTGGTACCGGCTTATCTCAAATTAAACCCTTATATCAATACTCTACATCTCAACCTGAAAATCAGAAGAAAGAATGGTATACGAACACACGAGTAAAACCTCAAAGTAGTTATACTTATCCAGGATTTATTTCATCCTTTACCAATTTTGGGTACGGTTCTTCTAATGTTGCTAACAAACAGTTTAATCAAGTAGCTCAAACAGGTCAATACAAACCTTATTCAATAGGTCAATACAATCCTACTTCCACAGGACAGTATGTTCCTTCCTCAACAGGTTATTATAATTCTATTTCAACAGGTCAGTACAAACCGACTTCAACTGGTCAGTACAAACCAACATCAACAGGCCAGTACAAACCAGTATCAACAGGTCAATATAATCCAACTTTGACAGATCAATACAAACATTCCTATAATTGGGGATTTTCTAAGCAATCAACAACTTTAAAACCCTTTGGGCAATTCATTACAGCGGGTGGCCAAACTATCACTTCTAACGCACCCGCAAGCAGTAATCCTTTAGAGAAATCAAAACCCAATTATAATTTCTCAATTCTTAACCAAAAAGAATCTAGTTTCACAAGTGGGTTTGCATCACCTAGTATTTATCAGACTACACCAAAACCAATATCTCCTGCTGAAACTACTTATGCACCTGTAACGGAAGGTCATTCTAGTCATTCCTTAGAAGAATATTCTGAGGTTCAAAAAATTACTACAACTGTTTCTACAACGCCCAAAACGAAAACACAGAAACCATTGTTTACTGGAACACACGCTACGACTTACGAAGCTACTAATCTGTCAAGAAATTCTGCTCCAGTAATCAGTCAATTTTTCAGCGCTACAAAACCTTCTGTTACATCTACTTCTGATGTACAGTTGTCCAACTCGCCGTTAAATTTTTTGCCTTCTAGTGTGAATACTAAAGAACCTTCTCACAAAAACAATTTTGGAGCAGAATCGAGTATTTCAAAATCCAGCACTGTACCATCCCTTGACAACACACATTCTAACTCTTTTGAGAAGGTTTCGTCTACAACACCTAAGCCATTTGGTCCAATAAAAGCAACTAGCTCTGGTAATTTTGTAGTACAGACTGCCTCTAGTTTGCCAGCGGGGTCAGAGGATACCAAAAACTCTCAAGTAACGCTTACAAATTATGAAAGCCAACAAACATTAAATCAAAATAATTTGCAACTAGATTCTAGTCTAGGTACTATTAGCCCGAGTCAACAAACAAATTCACCTAAACCGTCAAGTTTGTCTTTTTATACAAACTTTCCATCTGCACAAAAAACAAGTACCTTGAACAAATCTGAGCACACAAGTGTATCACGAGAATCAACAGTGACATTAAAACCTGTAAAATTATCTGCGGGTACTGTTCCCAATCATTTGTATACAGTTAGTACAGAAAATACTTCCACCATTATTTCTGAATCAGCCGATAAGGCTAAAGAACAAGTTACTACTGGCAATTTTCAGCATAATCCTACAGTTTTTAGCAACAGCTTTAAGCCCTTAAAACCGGCTATACCGAGTGCCAACTTACACTCTTCGTCGAGCTACCAATTGCCAGGTTCAATTTTCAGTTCTTCAAACCATCCAAAAGATACAACTACAGTTTCCTTAGCGGCTCAAACAGATAACGCAGGCACTATCAGTCAAAAACCACTAAGTCAACATTCTTCGGTATTTAATACTGAGACGTCTCGATTATCGAAACCTAATATAAAAGTTACTGTAATTAATCAACCAAGTAGTAGTACTGTTCCTTCTCATTACGTCGGCGGTTTTGGAGGTCCTTCAGGTATTTTAAAACCACATGACTATAGTAGTCCTTCCGTTCAAGTGAACATCCCATCTCAAAACAATCCAATTCAACATAACCAACCTACATCAAATGTCAATAGCGATATACAGGTTACTAAAGATTCTAAATTAGCTTCTTACTCCCTTGGATTCGGAGGCCCTTCAGGTATACTAAAACCAGACAACTATGAAAAAGGCACTAGCAGTTTTTACACTGGCCAAGATAAGCTATCGTCAAATGTTCAAACCAGTGGCTTTCACGGTAGCCTGACCAGTCATAACTTGTCTCCTAACACTCCTTTTGTTGGAACAAATGCGAACATCAAAGAACAAAATGTTTATGGATCATTATTGCCAGCTAAACCAATAGAAGCAGCTGTTGCAAATTTAGAAGGATTTACTAATAACAATGAAGAAAATTATACTACTCAACATCATAGTGGTTTTTTCCATGTCAGTGGAAACACAAAGAGTACAAATTCCTTTAGTGGACAATTTGGAAAAATTAATGGTTTAACAACAAGTGCGTCTGCTAAGGCATCTGCAGAAGCTGGAACAGGATCATTTGGCTTGAAACGAACTTTCACATCTGGTTTAGCTGCAGCACATGGTTCATCTGGACTTTTTGCTAATACCGGTATGTTAATATAATATGTTTATCATTCAGAATAACTAGTAGCTATATCCACCGCTACACAATCTATCGACTGAGAAAGATCGAACACAAAGATGATACTTTAAGAGAAATATGTCAAGTTTGTTTAAAAACTACAAGCTCACTTTAAATTAGCTTAAGCATTAAGTTCGTATTGTTGGCTAATATATATTTACATACATTGTATTATGTACTAAAAAGAAAAACTATGTTCAGTTTTAAGTACACAGGTTAATCTTTGTTAAATTGATTAAATTTGGAATAACAATCCCGTGTAATCTAACTGCCTTCGTACACAAATAAAAAGAAAATATCTTGTTAAAAAATCAACATTTTTTCCATATTTTTTCTTCTCTAACATCTCGCCCGGCTCCCCACTTCTTTGAATAAAAAAACATAATAAACTTAACCAAATTAATGAATTTTCATTTTTTTCAGGTCAAGGCAGTAAAATATTTTAAGGACAAAAATAATGATGCCCTATTGCAATATTAAATCATTACTCAATTTTAACGGAACGCGACGAGATTACATAACAACGATAAAAAATACATTATTTTTTAATATTTGTGCCATAACTTTATTATTTACGTGTATGTTTTGGATTTTTAAATTGTAAATCATTTTTTTTAAATGCTAATAATAAATGTTTCTATTGCAAAACAAACTTTTCTTTGAACTTTATTTGTAACGACGGTGGATGTATTTCCAATTCAAAATTATCAGTGTACATTGCTATACACAACACGAACAATATAACGATAAATAAAGTAAAAACTCAGTTTATTACCTCAGTCATCACCATCATTAGCTGATAGACCTCCACTGCTGAGCATAAGCGATACCAAACCGTACCACACTGTGCTGCACTACCCGCATTATTTGCCCGCGGGTTTTTTTTTTATACTACTTTGCGTCGAAACGAGCAAGACGTTCACCTGATGGTAAGTGATACGCTTGCCCATTACAACGTGGTGATAGTTAAGATGGTACACACT
>DWMX01001011.1:0-18534 GCA_018246375.1 Byasa alcinous | reverse complement strand
CTTTTTGAGTAGATGGTTAATAGTAGATAGATACTTACTGCAGTGTCACCGTCATCTTTCAAAGGAGATTGTGGATTCATTAGCGAGGCCAAGGACAAAGATCTCGCTGATATACCGGTGCTGACTTGTTTCTCAGGGGACCTGAGTTTTCGTTTGAAATTCTGTAAAAATAAACTCCAGTATCTTATTCAAAAGTTGAGCGTTACGTTCATAATCTAAAACGGACTTCACTCTAACTGTTAACACCACAGAGCCTAATTAGTGAATAGTGCTTCAAAAAATGTAAAACTCGATGTCGTTTTATAAAAATTAATTGGTAACGAGTGGCCACTACAGAAATGTGGTGTTACGATTGCATATCTACGAGTGTAACGCGAACAACGATGAGTGAGAACAGGTTATATTTAGGCTTTCTAATACATCAAAAAAAATATTACCATAGGTTCTCCGTCATTTGTAAGACCTGTATCCAAAAGCTTGACAGAAAAACAATTTATTACTCGTCATATAAAAAAAGGATCTAAATTAGAAAAAAGACTAAGATATTAAAAGATAACGTTATATTATCGGGAATTTAAATGCCAAAGATATGCGACTCAAAAAAGAAATATTTCTGATTTTGTAGTACGAAGGTACTAAATATTAATACGACGTTATTTAAAAGTGAGACAATTACCTCTAAATCTGCTTTGTCGTTAATTTCGGCAATTTGTTGATAAGCTACAGTAAATAACTCGACCGCTTTAGCATGGAAAGTCATTTCTATCATAATAAAATTCGATAGTAGCGACTTCAGCTGCTGAAGTTTACGGCGTTCGAAAAATTCAGTTTGTTCACTTAAACCTTTTGCTGTTCGTGACATTTCCGCTGATGCTTTCAATAATTCTGATTCCGCATATGTCTGTAGTAATAGAGAACTAAACTTATAAAAGGTAAACACAGAAATAATTTAAAAAGCCTATTTAATTTCCCATGGACTACAGTACATTATTTTTCACAAGTACTTTCACTTTTTATATGAAGTAAATAAGCGCTTATTTATTTCAAACAGGCGCACAATATAAATAGAGTTATATAATTTTGTTCGAATATAAGTATGTACAGAAAATGTATTAACACATATAAAATTAATTCTTACGACTTGTTGTCTATTAAACGGTTGCCTTTCCCTAGCTTTGTCCAATACTTTCTTCCTTGCCATTTCTTTTTCTCTAACGTTCATAGTGTGTTTTAACTCTTCTCTAGCATGTTTACAAATTGCTTCATATTGACAGAGCTCACCAATAACCTATAATTTGGCAAAATGTAATAAATACATATCATATTTGACCATACGGAGTCAATATAGTACCATCGGTATTGAAGAGACATTCCTACCTTAGCTTCTAAGCGTTGAACTTCGCAATTTCTGTATTCTTCAACAGCCGTTAATGTTATAGATAAATTATCTAACCCGGCGCTTAAAGATTTGTTAACAATCTCATTATTCGAATAATCTTTTATAACTTTGGCTAGCTCATCTCCCATATCCCGAACTCTGTGAAATTAACAAAATTAATGCTCAGTGTATAAATATATCCATTGTTCTTCGTCATTCAATCTTCTTCCAGAGAATAATTCTCATAAATCGTTATATCGCCGCAACTTCTTTTTTTTACTTAATATTCATAAATTAGTTTTGACTCATTTTACTACATTATCTAGGTTTACATCTTTGTAATATTTTATAACGTTTGTTTCTAAAATACTAAAACTTTAGTATTATTTCTTAATAAATAAGCGTTGCATATAATCGTGAATATAAGCAACGTAAAAATAATGCAATAAGTATGCAGATACATTTGTTTCACAACCTTTATGTAATTAGTTACCTTGCCGTCTTTCTAGCGTAATCTCCAAACGCAACACATAAATCACCAAAATTTTTTTCTACGCTCGTTATTCTGTCTTGAATAAATTTTGCTTGCTGCTCATAGCTCAAAGAATGATTGTTTTCTCCTCTAAACATTTTAAAGTTCAAATGTGTTTAAAATAATGTTAGTGTACACAATTTGTTTATATGTGCAGTAGTCATAGAAACCTATAGGATTTTTTGTTTAAGAAAGCAAGGTATTTTTTTGTAGTACTGTGTATTTCATAGAGAGCACATAAAGTTAAAAAAAGTTTCTTTTAAATTGTTTTAATAGAACAACTTTATTTAATAAATATATCTTTCTCGGTTTTATCAATATGCGCGATCTGTGGTTTTCGTTTGTACTATACAAAGCGTCAAGGATATTAGGCACTTGGATGTCATTGACAGGGGGGCGCAGTAGTGTTTTTTGGGTTACCCGTTAACGAAACTTCCTCAGAACTAGACAGTTTTCACTACCTCCATTTTTCATTAACAAATATTTAATATATTCGTTAGTTACTTGTTGCACACGGCGGTTAGCCCATTAATCTGTCTATATACAAAAAGGATTAAAAAATAAACTATATTTTCGACTCAAAAACAAAATTTATATTTTTCGACATAATATATGCGTTGATGATGGATGCTCTGGCACCAAAAATAAAACTTTTTTTTTAATGTTACTAATTTTTATAGATCGATTGGACCATTGCATGAACACTGGGCGGGTTTTCTAGGAATAGTGGATAACAATAATAAAAATAAAAGGAAGCAATTTCTTTTGTAAGCATATTGTGTATTTTTTCACGACAGGAATTTCCTTCCTTACAGTATAAAACTAGTGTATTCTTCTTCGCAGCACTCCAATAGCAAATTTATTCAAAACAATTTTGACTTTCCTGGACTTTTTACTCAAAATTGCTTCAGCTATCCTACTTTCATTTATAATTCTTGCAAATAGAAATACCTGAAACAGTTTTCTCGATAAATTTTTGAATAAGTACGATTTTAATTTTAACCACGATTGAAAATATTAATGTAAAAATAAAAAGTACTTATGGTATCACTTACCTGTTCCAATGGCAACACCTTTTCAAACGGAATTTTAAGCGCGTCAGATTGTTTTTACTTTTCAAAAAACTATTTGACCTTAAGTAATAACTTTCTAACACCTCTTTTTATCATTTTCGACATTTTCACCAAATTTTTCAACGGCAAAATCTTAAAAAATCGCACAATAGTCCACAATGACAGCGAACTGTCATGGACTGACGTTTCCAAGATGGCGGCGTTAGTTCCAATTTTCGCCACGTGCCAAAACATCGTTGACGGACTATATGTCAAAACAGTTTAAAAACTTTGACAACAATAAATACTTTAGTATCTGTGATCAAACAGCTGTTTTGTAATATTATTTATATTACAATAATATTTAGTTACATAAAAATGAATGAGGAAATTGATGAATATGATATTTATCATCAAGACTTTACAACAGCGTCCGAATGGGAAGTGTTTATAGCAAGGATAGAGGAAATCATTAATGAGTGGCATTTGTCGAAGTCAAAATTAGTTAAACGGCCCTTCGATTACACAAAGAAATGGATAACAATATCGGAAGAAATTAAGTTTCATGGTATTGTCTTTACACTGTCCTATCATTCTCTGGAACCAGTAAAACCTGTCATTGATTTAGAGTGTATACATGATCAATCCCTCCTCTCTGAATTACAAAAAGGGTTTTGGGAGTCATCAACAAATTTCATGGAGGATGTTGATGGTAGTCCTTTTCCTGTTTCGAATTGGTTCGGTTTAAAAAGGTATTTAATGTTATGTTCAAATACTCCACTTATAGATGGAAGTATCATTAAACTTGTTATGAGTTCTGTAAATATAGCATTTGGTAATGTTGATTGTGGTGTACCTATATTTCTCAAAATTCGAGAACAATGGCAACAAGTATATTTAGGTGTTTATGAAGATAATGATTTTAAAACAAGTTTTGATACAATTCATTTAAAAAGAATTTCTAATCAGTGTTCTCATCTCAGTGGACTAGTGAGCCTGTTCAAATCAAAAATTGCTTCACCCATAGCACTTGATGCGGTTCTCATAACAGCAAAATTTTGCTATGAGTTAAAAGATTCTGACACATTTACTTGGAAGCAAAAAACTAATTCTAATGAATTTCTATCCATTGATGGTTTTGATGTGAAAAAACTTATAGAGCTTCCATTTGGAGCTGAGAAGAATCCCATACACAGTGCTTGTTTAAATGCTATTTGGCCACAATTTCGTGAGAGTGCTATAGTTGATTCTTCAACTTTTTCTGATATTGATCCAATTATGGCTCCGACATGGACAATAACACTTACATTGCGAAACAATATTCATTGCCAGTTATCTGAAATTATAAATAAAATGATGAATCTGTTAAATGAAACAAACTTGTTAATGGATATATTAGGATTAAGTAAGAGCTTGGGACTAGTTAATCCATTGCATAAAATAACAGAAGCTCCTATAACAATTTCAAAACTTGTGAAAGCTGCTATTCGTCAGAGTACAAGTGTTGTGGAATTTAAAGGACCAATAACTGATGACTTGCTTATGCCTCTGTTGTACTATGTATTTCCGGATGCAGTAGAAAGCAGTACTTTTACATATCCTGATCAGCTAGATGTGGACTCCAAACAAGTATGCTATTCTTATACTATAATTGTAATTCTTAAGCAGCATTAAGCATATAGTAATTTGTATTGTAATGAATTTAATATTTTTTGTCACTAATATACTTTGGTCATGTACTATTAATAGTACTTTGAGTAATTGGAAAAAAAAGATTAAAATTTTTTGTAAAGAAGGCAGCAGAGGTAAGTTCTTTTATTGGAGATATCAGTACACAAAGTTTGGAATCCGCTGGTATATAACAGTATAATTTAAATCTATTATGAAAGTTATTGTAGAAAATAACTTAGTCAGCTGTTCTTTTATTATTGCTATAATATGTTGTATTATTGTATCTTTAACATTCACTTTATGCCACAGGGTTAGAGTGCTATTGACTACATTTGACATCTTCTGTACTTAAGAAAAGATTCGGTTTTTCAATATTTGTATACTTTATATATATAACTTAAATGTGTTTGTGTGTTACAAGGACAGAGATACTAATATTAATTTTACATCTAATATTGTTATTTTGTCTTATTTCAGAATACGAGTAATGAGTTAAAGTTGTGCAGTTATGTGAAGACTAGTCCTGTAGATGGTTTAGTATGGAGACTCTCAGTGACTGCCATCCGCCTTTTAGATGCAGGTGGATTGCCGTACTTAGCACATTTTTGGTATGAGTTTGTACAAGAACTTCAGTATCGTTGGGAACATCGAATCCTCGTGCCTGGGTAAGTATATAAAAATTTATTGTTATATTTGATTTAAAATGATTACCTAAGATTTTAGGAATTCAAATAGAGATAGGTTAAATGAATTTAGTAATATAATTTAAATTTTAATTACTAAAAAACATATTTGTTTCCCTTGCCTCTCTTATAGGTCCACACCTATGGTTGACTATAAAAAAATTTGGGTGTTTCAATGTTCTGAAAATGTATATACAATACCATAATTTCATAAAACTTTAGAGTATAAAAGAATTAAATTATACAAATATTGTCTAACATATTTTTATTATAATATTTTTTCTGTACATTTTATAAATTATAACATAAAATTTCTATAAAAATAGCACCATTTGGATAGCTCTTGTATAAGTACTTAAGATTAGAAATATATAAAGAATCAGCTGAATTAATTTTAACCTATAATATGTACTTTACAAAGATTATTCTGTTGTTTTATATTTCAAGATGATGAGCACAATGTGTTGCAGTGTTTATCGTCTTAACTAACATGTTTGTTATGAGCATACTTAAACAGTCGACATTGCATAAACTATAAATAAATGGAATATTCATTAGGTGAAATATTAGGTAAAACATATCCTTTTATAAAATCCTAATTTTGTTTTCGTGTATAATTATTATTTACAATTACATCTAAAACTACTTTATCATTTATATGTATAATTCGGAAAATAACTTTTAAGTTATACAAAATTATATGTAACAATACACAACATTTGAATGTTGGTAATAAAAGATATAGTATTTCTAAATAAATATGTACATTCTTTATGATTAGTAAAATATACGGAATTATTTGTGCAGTGCAATAAGAAAATATTTGTGACTAGCAGTACATTCTTATTTTTTTCGGTGATATTTTTCATCCTCTCATAGTACTTTTTATAGTCCCAAATTAAAAACAGAGAAACAAATTGTCACTGTCCATTTATTTACACGAAAATTGTTTAAAAAGGTTACTTATTAAGTAACTTATTATTGTTTTATAATTTTCATTAGATAGTAGCATAATGATTTCTTATGTATCCGCAAATATTACACATTTATTAAAACTAAATATTACTGATTTTATCGGGTTTATTTAACTTATTTTATATCATCCCTATTTAATTTGGGATTAAATAACATAGTAGATAGGAGGATGTTATAATTTCTGTTAATATATCTATAAGTCATTTTACATTTCGAAAGTCCAGCCTTTCTTTAATGAAAATGTACAATTATCACTAGAACCTATTTCTAAAACCCAACTCGTAAACTTTAATTATTTAAGTTTGGGTGGTTTCATCTATGGTAATCGTCATTTTATGTATACGTCAAATTAGTCTTTCTTAACTTTCACCTTTATTAGAAAATTGGATCATACTTCGCTTGCATTAAAAATGTTTATTTATTTATTCCTTATACAAGTAGCACTTTCGCGTAGAATATACGTTTTAATCGATTGTTGACGAATATAAATAGAATTACCAATGAGGAAGGTGGTTATATGTGTAAAATTAAATAGATTAATAAATGTAATATTAAAAACAATAAATCTTTATGTTTTGTCATGTGTGGTGGATGCATTTGTCGCGCTTTACGCAGCTATGACAGTATCCCTGGCGGGGTGGGCGACGCGTGCGATGTCGCCTCGCACACAAGTCGCAGGTAGCGGCGTGCCTCCGCGACCGCGAGCAGCATCCGGCTTGCGATTGCGCCATTTGTGCCGTGCCCGCGTCTCTGCCCCGCTATAACGGCACGAGACCGCCTCTAGCCGTAGCATTTCGCGCCATGTATATATCCATATCATGATCCGTCCAGTTGTCAGATGTGTCGCAGTAGCCCATCCCTAGAGAACCGACGCTATATCTACTTGCTGGTCGTGATCGCGAGCGCGGTCTTCTCCTGGAACCTGAGGTACCGCCGGTCGCCCCACCGGCCGCACCGCTTAGCGACAACCGCGACGCTCGTTCCGACGTAGCGCCTAACGATTGCCGCGACTGGCGGAGATCTGATAATACAAAAACATTTATTTAATATATCTTAAACGTCCTATTATAAAAAACTTAACTGAAATTGCCTTTATTCTTTACAATTCTTAGGCGAGTTGATAGGAGTCCACTTACCAGTTCTCGATCCTAACAAACTGCTAGGATATCCAGGCACACCATAGCGGCCCGAATGTGAATAACTATGTTGTGATTGACCGTCAGCAAGGGATCGAGCACGGCCTGGTCGGCCTGGTAAGGGTTCCGGAGCAGCCGGTTCTGTATAGGTACGTGCGCGAGGGATCGAACGTGCACTATAAGCCGACACTTGATCCCACTCACGCTGCTTTCCAAATGCGCCGATCGTTGCTAGCGAAGACAGTGGCCCGCTAGGACTCGGCGTTCCGGGGTGCCCGCCACAGCAGGTGTTGGGCATCTTCTCTGGAGCCTGGCTGTGTAAGCGGTGTACAGTCCGCGAACGACGACGTGACGCAGCCGCAAAGATTAGTACGGCTACTACAATAGTGCCGCAAATAGCTGCACTTGCCGCTATTGTTATTTTATCCATATTGGAAGCCGCAGCTGATACCGTGCGCACTTCTTTGCATTGCGAGTATGGTACTGTTTCTGGACTCACATGCACTTCTTCCAATGAAATGACGCAAACCACAATACATTCCTGCAATAGTTATAATTAATACATGTATTTATAAAAAATATTTGTAATGTTAGCATTTAATTTAACCAAGTCGTGAACTATATTTACCTGAGAAGGAACATTTTTTATTTTAAATTCTCTTTCACTGGCTTCCAAAGGCGGTCCTTGTTTGAAGGTTTTATCTCCAAACAGCCGATATACAACACGAAATCCAAGTATATTAGCGACATCAGAATCCCATTGAATTATTACGGAGTTATCTTGTCTATAAGCGTTTTTTACGATGACCTCATTTGAATCGTCAACTTTGGGCTTTTGTTGAGAAAAATTCATAATAAGTGGCGGTCGTTGACTAGAACCGTGCCGCCAGTTAGGTGCTGCTGGTCGTGCTGAACTTATGCGAGTTGGTCGTTCGCTGGTAGTTGTACTTTGTGTATTATTAGCTTTTGCTTTAGGCTCCTCATTAGAATCTGTAGTGGTTGTCATCATTGTTGTCGTGCTTAATGTTGTCTGTAGAATAGTTGTTGAAGTTGTATTAACATTAATATTCTCTCTTTGTGTGAAAATAGAAGCCATTGTTGTTGGAGTCAATTTTTCTAACATTGTGGTAGATTCCTCCTCACAAACAAGTTCATTTGGCTCAAAGCTGTAAAAACCGCGATCTCGAAAATGCGCCGGATTTCCGCAGAATTGTGGGTTTCTTTCACGAGAGGTAACTTGCAATTCTCCGCTACGTATCCACTCTATTATCCACCGAAGACGACAGTCACAGTTAAGAAACCGTCCTCCTACGCTAAGACCACGTAGTGTGTGATTTAAATGAGATAAAGCTTTTTCTGGTACAGTAGGTAAAGGGTTTCCGTCCAGTGCTAACAGTGTAATGGAAGGGTTCTTCATAAAAGCATCAAAAGGTACCTTATTTAACAAATTAAACCCTATGTCCAACACTCTCAATTCAGTTAATGTCGCTATTGCCGCGGTTGGGAACTCTGGTAATAAATTATTTAACAAACTTAAAGAACTTAACGTATTTTTGATACCGGCGAAAGCATCTTCTTTTAAATTAACTAATAAGTTTCTTTCTAAGTTAAGCGCCGTCAGTGAGTCTAGTCCTTCGAATGTTCTACTGCCACCCGGTCCAGGTAGCTCTCTGATACTATTTTGAGATAGATCAAGAAACGCTAAATTGCGTAGACCCTTTATGCTTTCTGGAACTGTTTTCTGTCTCGTGCCTTTCAAGTTAAGATTTTTCAATGAATTTTCTAAACCTGTTAAAGCCTGTGGTGCCAAAGTTACATTATTATCAGACAATTTTAACGTAGTTAGCTTTTGTAGTGTAATAAAAGCGTGATTTTCAACCCTTGTTATGCGGTTTTTCGATAAGTCTAGCAATGATAAATTCGTTAAAATCCTGAGAGTTCTCACTGGCACCTCTGTCAGTTCGTTGTCCTGTAAATTTAAGTTTTTTAAATACGGCCCCTGTTCTCTGAATGCATCATCCTCTATTTTTTTCATTTTGCATCCAGAGATTTGTAGATTGTGAATTTTGAGATTTGAAAACATGTCGTCACTCAGCACCGGTATTGTTGAGTTGTTTATATACAAGAGATCTATCGAAACTTTTCGTGCGTTAGAGTTGAGTGCTGTTAGAAGCATAGCAAATTCCGCCTGAAAACAAATTACAATTTTATTGTTGTTATATTAAATTTAGGTGAGATATATATGACTACACAATAAACGTCAGGTTTCACCAAGACTTGATAAAATTAAAAGCTGTTTTAATTTTTTGAAGCTGTGAATAATTTTTATAAAATAATTTAAGTACCTGGTCACATTGTATTGAGAGATCCCGGGCTAAATTGAGTGCGCAGACACATGTCGATTGTAAGGCGGGAGTATCTTTCCAAGGACACTGCCCATTAGCAAACTTTAGTGATACTCCTAAAAGAAGCATCAAGCACGTCCTTAATTTTTCATAAGAGTGCCGTCCCTGTAATAAATACATTTTTTAACTTTTATGTAAAACTTTTACTAAATGTATTATTATTATTGTAACTGGTATACTAGTATATTTAAAACAACCGAAAAACCATTTCAATGTACAATAACTTAATGTTTTTAAACTTTTAAATTAATATTGTCTTCTATTTCCTTACATAAAGGAACTTAAACGCTCACTTTGTTACTACTGTTGGCATTTAGAGCTCTGTTAAAAAGAAGACTAAAGCTCATATTTTAAGCTTTTTTGCAGTTTCTAGATATCAGGGTCTAGCCGGTTTAGAGGCCATAATCTTCTTTTTATAATGCATTTGTCGTAAAAATTATTTATCGATAAATGAAAATGTAGTTGACAAAAAACTCATCCCAAATTTTTTAAGTAAGTTCATCATAATTAATGTTAGTATATCGAGCACCAAGCTGAGCTGATGTATAATAATGAAGCAAGAGAGTCGCATGCGACGCGCGGCGATCAAGCGGCGCACGGACCGTTGCAGAGAGTACCGCGGCGTGGAACCATCAGGCTGGAAACACCGGCTTTCCCTGTACTGTATGTTATAAACAATTGTTAGCTACTGTCCTCTACCGAGTTTTCTTCAATAACACGCCTTTGTCTTTTTAAAGATTTTTTTATTTATTTGGTGTAATCAATTTTGCGTAATTGTTACTTTTATTATAGATGGCAGAGTAATTTTTGGGTAACATATTATACTGCAAATGATTTATTTTAACTTTAAAGAATTTTGAATTGAAAAATGTATTCCTAAGGTTAGTTCCAATATCTAGCGATATCCAATGTTTTCGCAATTTGATCAGAGGAATGCCTATCGACACATTTGCGTTATCTGATGCATCAGCTATCGGATATAAAAACAAGGCCGCACGCCAACACTGGAATACATTATTTCTTTTTATTGCTATATACGACATCCCAACTTTTTAAAGCTATTGTAATTTCAATGAAAGAAACTTTTACTTTTTAATCGCATTATCATTTAAATACTCATCATCAGATACTAAACAATGTCTATATTGTTTTGATAAACATATTAACTTATCTTCAAAGCGTCATGGATTATCTTTACCGTATTTAAACAAAATATCACTGTTGCATGAAAGAACTAGTTAAATTTCTAAACAAAGATGCTCCGGTGTATGAAATAAATTATACAGATGTTCACTCTCACGGGACCGGCTGTGTTGTATGTTGTAACATTGTAACATTGGCCCATATGCGCGGCAATCGGCTGTTGACCGATTTCGCCGTTAACGGTACCCATTGCAGTATCTTTATACTAACCAATTCACTTTCGCATCGCCTTAACAAACTAGTTTAACCTTACTTCATTATTATTTAGTAACTTCATCCTAACAAAAGACTCGGTACAGGTAAACTAATTGTAAAATGTATAATCGCTGTCAATTGAAAAATATTTGTTGTACTATTTCTTTCGCGCAATATAGGATCGACACAAGTTTAATAAAAATATAACAAGGCTAATAAAAAGTCTAAAATATTATATATAAGTAGGTCAGAGATTTCTATATTTTGTGTTGTAAGAAAGTTGTTCTTGTTTGACAACAGATGGCGTTAGTAGTATGTTGAATTGCGTTGTCGTATGACTCGCTCACAATATAGACTACGGCCCGGTACGTTCATACATTCGATCTTTCCAAAGGTTAACGGGGAATGATGATACGGTTAATCACGCGGCTGCGTGAGGTCCGTCACCGAATGTTACGCATTTGGCGGGCTAAAACCAATCTGACCCCTAACTTTTTAAAGATCCATTATTATTTAAAACCTTAATATAACATACCAACTTTATTTATAGCGATAGGTGGATTTCGTCGTTTACCTATGTGTGAATATTTTTGAGTTGATGTTATTGAACTCCTGATAATTGAATAAGCAGGGCCGCATTTACAGCTTTAGACCTGATTATCATTTGAATTTTTTATAAGAAAAATATTCAGCATTTATTTAATAAACAAATAAGACTAATCTTTTGCCGTAATAGCATTTCCTTGGTTATCTTTCTACTGGTATAATTAAAAATATACATGCAATATTTAGTTTTCTTTCAAATGATTTTAGAAAATTTATGTCTGGAAACCCTCGTAGTTCTATGGTGTCAATGCGAATTTATTACTTAAAGCTAAACTTATACTGGTGTTATAAAGTTTTATGGCGTTCTCTCACCCCGAGATGTATATTAGCTTCGCAATTGGTTTTACCGATCAAACTTTAACCGCTTCCGAACTTGTTAATGTTTATGAAATGCTTAGCATACTTGAAGTCGCGTTTCAACTTGTGCGCGATACTTTGTCGCTTTCGGTGCTAAATTGATTTTGTTATGAATGTTTTGTGGTAATGATTGCACATTTCTAAACTTTGATCGAAATTAGTTTTGTTATTATTATATACGTTACATTGCGAATAATACTACAGTTAGTGGTTGTATAGATATATAGTTAATTAGTTCACGCAAAGTTCAAAGTATTCTGTTGATTAAAATTTATAATTATTTATGGTATACGGCGGTAGGATTAATAAATTAGTTTATGGTACTCATGTGTGTAATTAATTGTATGCACAAATTTTATTTGTAATCAAATATTTCATACAGAAAATATAAAGAGTAGGAATAATTGTCTATTCTATTTAGATACATAAGTGAAAGTTAATCCATTTGTTTCAGCAAATATTTAACATGATAATCATGTTACTTGATATTGTATCAATGACTAGCATGATTCGGTTCTGTAGTCATGTAACGACATCATTTTATTTTTTTAGTAACAAGCAGGGCGAGTATGAAAGGATGTAACCTTGTACCAGTTTAATGAAGTAAGAATATCTTTGGTTATGGAAATTATTTAACTAAAAAAATATACGAGGAAAAATTTACATCGTCGATACTTGTTCATCAAATTCTTTTAAAAATTGTAGTTCTCGTTTTTTTTTGGTTACAACAGAATTTTAGTAAGGCTTTTAAATGCGTGAGTCTGTTATGTTTATACAGATTGACTTATTTTTTTTATTACATTTATTTGCAGTGGTAAAGCGAATATTTGAAAAGTAGTCAAACATTCTTTGGCTATTTACTTTACCCGCACTTAATTAATATTGGCCTCCGTCTTTATTTTATTTAATTGTGTAATAATAGTGCAAATATAAGAAATAATTTTTTTTATAGTAAATGTAATGTTAAAGACTGTATATTATAAGTACAATAAAATTACAGTAACGTCGTTTAAATGTCCGGTTGGTGGCAGTTATAATGTTAATAACAATACGCAAAATATGAGTTTACGTGTTAACTATAACAGGTATCAATTTAAAACGCAAGCTGTTGGAAAGCGAAACACTTTCTACAATTTCTGTGATTAGTTATCGACTTGTTCCGAGAATCGTTTTGCTGTTAACAATACCGGTTGGTTGGTGACCGGTGGTGGTCGTGAGTCAACCGGCAACCGGCACATGTCTCCGTGTCATCGTTGCACTATGTTATTTAAGTAACGGATATGGTTGTGACCAACAACACTCAACGTCTTGGGACATGTTTAAAACTCGTTACCCCAGTAATTTCAATTGGAACGCAGTAAAACTTGAACGTTACTGATTGGCGGTAAGCAACACATCAATAGAATATCACGAGTAAATTTTTTTTAAGTATTTTTTGGTATTTACACTCTGGTTAGGTTAGTTTGCTTTTGTTTTAGTTTTTTTGGTAAAATATTTCGCACCTGAAAAAATTTTATTTGTTGGTTGGTTACTAATATAGCCTAACATTAAAACATTAAAAAACAATTTATTTTTTCTGTAACCTTTTAGTGCAATCGATTGACAAAACATATCTAATTCAATAATGCTTGTAATCCATCGTTATACTATATGTAAATATGTTTTAAAAAACGACTATATAGTCTATTATCTTTATAGATTATATACTTATCGTATATAACGAATTGGTATTGTCCTCGTTTTAAAACTATGTATGTAAATGGTTTGCCGCGAGCGTTTATATTATTCATACTTTCTGTTTCGGTTCATAGAGATGTAAAATTGTCGTTTAATCTTCGATATCCAGTAAAGATGGAGATTCTAAAATGTTCAGTATTTTTTCACATCAAATGGGTTTGTTATGAAAAATGTAATAGTACATTTAAAACAGTGAAAATAAAAGCAATTAAGTTTTGATGATTAATTATATGTCTTAAGTAAGCTCTGTTTTAGATTATATAGGTAAGAAGTACATAGTAAATGATTTTTTAAAAGTTTAGAAGTTCATTGCGGTATATGATGCGCCAAAAATCGGTTTTAAATACATGAAACTTTTAAACAGCAGCAGTTTTTAAAAGTGTGTGAATAAAATTGAATCGTTTGTTTGTACAATCGTAGTAAAAGCTTTTCACATAACTCATGTGAATGTTTATACCGCACTTATACCAAAAACCAATTTATTAATGTTTTGTCTTGTTTTTCCGGTTAGTTTGACTAGTAAGTAGTTGTGTTTGTGAGATATACTTTAAGTATTCCATGGCTCTAACAAAGTATACACTGGCTTTACTTCTGCCGGCTTCAATCACTGTCGTATATAGTTATTATCCAAGAAGTAATTTCAAAACATTCAAGCTATAATCTCTTGGGTAGGCGAGTCGTCGGTCATTTAGTTTTTGCGTCATCACACACTAACCCCATAGTGTGGTTCCGTTATGTCCTCTCATGGTAACCGGTGCCACCGAGTTACGTCTAACCGTAGGGCTGTACCGTAATAGAACTACGGAGTTGCAAATGTGAATGTACACTTCAATGGAGGTGGTATAATAACACCTTACGGAGGTGGCATAATCACAATTTTAGATATGCGAAACCATTTAATAAATTCGATCACTTCAGTTTACCATTATTATCGTATTATAGTTTGCTATGCATGTGTCTACTCATTTGATACTTTTCGGTAAAATGTTGGTACATACAACACAAAAATTTGCTTAAAACGAATTCTTTATAGTTCATACGGTATTTATTACTATTAACGTAAATAGAAAATCGAGCAATGTAATTTTTTTTGCCTTATCCATTTCGATGTAATTTGCCACAGATGGCACTGCAACGCGAAAAAATTTATACCGTTGAATCTAATTTCGTATTACTAACATGTACGGACTAACCATCCACTTTTAGAAGTATATACATAAAATATTTACATATGAAAACTCGTCTGGCGTTCGATAAGTTAAAATATAAAAGGAAACAAAATTTCCTTATGCGGATACGTATCTTCAGATTTACACAATTACTCAGATCCCGTTACGTGGAGATTCATTCATGGATAATTTTCTTAAGAAAAACGGGTAATATCTTGAACAGTTACTATTCGAAGTAAGGATTATGGCAACATTATGTTTAACGCGGGAAGAACGCGCAAAGGTAGCCATTATTGGGCGCGGCGGTTTGCCGACGGTCCTGTTCTACGGTTAGTTCAATTCGCCTGAAAGTTTATGACCTAGGTGTGTGTGGTGCTTGTTGATACTACCACCTATTGTTACGGCCTCTGTGGCCTATGTTTGTTTTCACTGTTAATGTACGCTTGCTTTTTTTTTACCAATTTCCTATTTCTTTTAATCTCGCATATCTGTATGTTTGCTTTCTGAAATGATTAATCTCGAAAAAATTGTAAATTGTGATAATATTACCATCTTTCTACTGTATCCCCATTTTATTCTAATGAAACACGCGACCAATATTTGCGGTAGCTACTTAGGCGGGTTCATAAAAATCTCAGAACGCCTCCTTTACTTATGTGGACACGGAAGTGAAACTGGGACCTTGGTAGATACGTTATGCTATGGGGATAGATATATTCATCGTACTACGAGTATAATAACACGACTCGTGTTAGAGGATGGGAAATGAGTTTACTTAGTGGACTTCTTGTACTCTTGCCACCCACAGTCTTATTTATTTCTCAGTTATGAATATTTATAACTAAATGGTTTTTTGTGTATTGTTTTTAGTAACTTGCAATGAATATTTGAATAATAAACTATTACTTTCTGCATTGCTTGTACAGTTAGATCATTATCTAATTTTATATTTGTTAAGTTTTTTGTTTTGTCTTTTTCAAATATAAAATCTAGTATTAAAGTTTATATATACTTTTGAGAAACTATTTAAAATATTCATATCATCTGATAAACTTTAATAGATGCTGATTTTCATAGTGATCTAGTTAATATTAAAAATGTTTTATAGTATAGATATATTTACACGGCATCGCGTTGTTGGCATGAAAGAATCTTATCGATGAAATTTTTTTTTCGTCATGTCCTTTTGTTAGAATCTAGACGTAAAAATATCAACTATATACTTAGATGGATATTGGATGGTAGAAATATTTAAAGACTTTATTAAATCGTTTGTTAAAATTGATCGATTAAAGTGTAATTTAATTTCAGTGCGTACTAATATAAATTGTAAAGGTTTTATTTCTTTACATTTTTAAGTTATAATGTTAATACAAAGTGCAGCCTGGAGCTGAGTGTAATTGAAAGGCACGTGTAAGCTTTTGCTGAACGGTGAATTGAATTTTCTTCTAATACGTAACCTATTTCACGAGTTCATTGCCTACCGTGGCATGTGAAAAGGATGTAATTTCGAATATTAAATTTATTTAGCATTTTCTTTAAAATCCTTGCTCGCCTTCATTAAGGTTTCGCAAAGGATCTTAGTAGTAAAAGGTTATTGTAAGTATATATGTAAGCTTTGTGTTGATATTGACAGAATGATTAACATTTGGGTTTGTATCAGTACAGCATTCAACCATAAGAGGGAGCCACTAGTGGGAAAAAGAAAGAACGTGTTTTTTTCTCGATTGAAACAAAAATACAGAATTGAAATAGGTAATTTATTGCAACTCTTTGTGAATTTGCTTTGTTATAAAAGTGAAAAGGACGATTCAAATTTGAATACAAGAATAGTGAAGCATGAACATTTAATTGTCGATTCTGTTTTAGTTGAATCACATAGTATTTTATTTTAAGAAGAAATATAATAAATAATCTTATAATGTTTTACTGATAGTGAATATTTGATGCCGGAGACAACTTAACTAGGTATCGCCGTATTGCACAAACATTGCTATTTTTCAGTGTGAAGGGGTAGCTAGTAAAAATTGTGACTTAAATCAGCAGAACTTATATTATTATATGGAGGTGATAAAGAAAGAATACTTCTTTAATGACGGTCTAATTAGCATCGACGAAATTTCGATCTCGCAACTATCGTGATCATCAAAAATTTTGTCAAATGTACAAGAACCGCGGAAGTTTAAAATCATTAATAAAAAGGTTTACTAGTACAAGATTTAGATTAAGTGAAAAATAATAAATGCATTTGCTGTTTACGATGCTGTAATAGTTATGTGTGGAGGTGTTGAACAATGTGATACGTAACGCGGGCCGTTAACGCGCGCCATGAATTCGCAAATAACCGACGGCAGATAATGGCCGCGATCCTAGAGAGCTTCAATGTAATGGCGATGAGCTCGCATCCGGCGATTTTGGCGGGAAACTAAACTAACATCCTCTGTCGTGTTTTTGCACACCGATAAACTGCAATCAACTGCCATTATTTATATGTAATTGTTCAAACATCAATCTTAATAACTCCCAACATAACCAGTAGAGCGTTATCAGTATCTCTTTGCATTATTATGATGACCTTTAACACGCTACATTGTTATATCAATTTTGTATATTACTTAACATTGTATAGATTTGTTACTTAACAAGTATTTTGCTTGATATATGCTAGTGATAAAAAATTATGTGTTATAAAAATGCGTTATCACTTTTTCATAATATTCATCAGAAAAAGTTATTGTATGTTCGCTTTATTGCAACTTGATACCGGCTATACCAGACAAATGTTTATAATTTCCTTTCATACTGGAAGTTGATATAAAATAAATATTCCCTGACCAAACTTATTTCGGGTTTATTTGATGTATGTCTCTTCATTTGAAAAACGTTTAGTTAACAACATAGTTTTATGTTAACAAATCAAGTAAGTTTTTCGTTGTGCTTTTTCATATACACTTTTGTGCAACTAGCATTTTTAATTAAAACGTCGGTAAACTCGCGAAGCTTTCGTTCAATATCCGTTATGCCTGGTTTTCAATTACAAAGCTCTTTCTACGAAGGAAATTGTTTTGTCTAGCAAAATCGGTATAACAAATGTTTTTAATATAAAACAACTTCATTGTAAACATTTAAAATTACATTTGCGCGGGTTTGTGAGTGAAACGAAAATTTAATATATGCGTTATAGAAGTTAGTAAATATATGTTTCTTCGCTCTCATTATTATTCAGAATTTGTTTATTCAAATCGTTTCGAAATTCGCCCAAGACTTAATTAATATTATTTAAGAAACAGACGAAAATGATCTTGAATAGATACTGAATAATATCACCAATGAGTGGTTAAAAGAAATAAATTGCTTTGCTGACTCACTTTTGGAAACTAATAGAAATTTTATGTTACCTCTAAAAACATTCTGTAATTAACCATCGTTAAAACA
>DWMX01001010.1:0-18535 GCA_018246375.1 Byasa alcinous | reverse complement strand
ATGGCAATACGAGTTGGACATGTGCCAAAGGAAATGAAAAATATGCCCCGTTTCCTTTACATATTATACATATATGTGAAAATGTACTCCTTATTACGATATAATAATAATCTTGTGACATTTTTTTATAATATGTAAGTTAAGAACACAACAACAACAAATTATCATTTTAGTTAAGGTAACATGTCAACCTAAACGTTAAGCCTATTTTCATTCAAGAATGTGCCCTTGCTTTTAATAAGTAACAATGCAAGCGTAATCCGTTTAACGTTAAAAATCTACACACAATCGGAAAGCATCGTATTGCATATTATATTAAAAATATTGAAGCTTAAACCCGGAACCTTTAACCGGGACATATGCTGTCCCGATCAACACACTATACCTGATAACTTTTACTCATCCATTTTTATAAAATTCCTCAATAATCTATCAAGGTTAAAACATCTTAATAGCCAGCTTAAACATTACGGATCGCAAAGGTGTGGCAACACCGATATATTTTCCAAAGCCATGACACTAACGGGCGCGCCCAGTAATCCGAGATTATTATAACCTAATTAACCACCGGCACTCTTCGACAGCGCCCTTGCTACGAAAAAAAAATCCACAGTCGATTTTCACTTTCATTATAATTAAAAACGTTAACTAATATCTCTACCTGGGAACCGTATTATATTACTTTGAAATTGTAAACACCATCCTTATAAAATTATATCCGTTTAATTGTACAATGATGATATCATCATATAATGTTATGAAACAAAAACTGCGAAGTGGTAAATATGTCAAGAAAATTTTATCAATAATATTTTTCTTTTATCAATTCAACATATTATAAAAATCAATGATAATAAATTCTTTCAGTTCAAATCACTTATAGCGAAGAGATTATATTCCAATTACAAGTAATTATTACTTCAGAGTATATAAAAAAAACTGTTTCCAAGATAATTCTGCGTACAAGACGGCAAGAAGTCATTTCGTAGACCAAAAAACTTATCGACAAGAAATAACACATTTTATAGTATTGTGACAAATGATATCACAGATATAAATTAATGTGAAGAAAGTACTGTTTTAAATACACTGACCACCAATTCCGCTGTTGAGAAATACCAATAACATATACATTGGTACTATAAGATTATATAAAAAATTATTACATTTTAATGAGCCTTTACTCCTACGACAAGGAAATATACTAAACAACAACCTACACAAATTCTGCCTACAATGTTACTTGAGGACAAATATATAGAATAAAAAAAATCATCAAAAGAATTTAAGTCGTTGCTGTCTATGGTTTAGTGAGAGGCGGTAAATGTGATGACATTAAAAGCAACATTTAATATACCGGAGGACAAACAGGGTTTTCACGTTAAATTTCCATGTAAAGGTCAATTCATGCAAAACAAAAACATGCAACCGTTAATTATGCTTTTTTTGTGCAACAAAAATTTTATCATAGTAGTTCAACAACAGTTAAGTTATATCGTAACATAAACTATTTCATAGTGTAGTGATTTAAATCAGTGAATAGTCCGCATCGTTTCTATAACATTATACAAATTAGATTTAACCTAGAATGAAAAGGGCAGGTTTGTTTTAGAAATTGACATTCTAGGTTAATGGCAAAGTAAATTTATATGTAGTCAGGTTTAGGCAGTTTACGGATCCCTTTGTCGGTTAAGCGGTCACAATTATATTTTAACTGAACGAGAATTTAGTTTGATTATTGATAATGCAAATTCACAAAACGAAATGGAATGTAATATAAAAAAAGGATCGTATCGTTTTCGATTAATGCGATGTTATACGAGAAACATATTTATTATTATAATATGTTCTACCTAGTATCTATATTATTAAAGGTTTCTCTACTGATATGAATTCTTAATAACTTCAGGAGCAAAGGAACGACTGTAGACTTTTTTATTGTGTCGCTAACCACTACATTGTTTGATGTTGGCTAATAAATGTGTTTACTTCGATTTATGAATACGGTTCAAAATAGTATATATGAATTCATTACATTGACTTGTTTTCCTCAAATGATGTACATTGGATGCTTTATAAACTCGCATAGAATTATAACGTTAACATTATCAAAATGTGTTTAAATGATTTGGTAAACTAAAACTTTTTAGTCCATTTGCAAGTCGATTCCACTGTGCTCAGGGTCGTGACTGCTTAGTCTTGTTTTTATGATGTTACGATCTTTTAGAAAATTATGTTTTGGTTCTATTCGATCCTAATGATGAATCCATCTATGACAACTATCCAGGGCGCTTACGTAACAACTTCCGAACTAGTTCATCGACTATAATAGATAATACTATTACGTCACAACCAGTCCTGGTCAATTCTAATTTAGCTATATATAAGAATCCAATATAAGTTTCAGTTTTTATTGGCAATTAGGTCTTAAAATTTATTATCCTGTAGATTCAAAATATATTGTTGAATTCAATAAATGTTTTTAATATAAGTATTGTTTTTTCTAAACATTTTATATGCCATTTATATGTCATTGTTTTCTTCCTCAAGTTTAAATTAATATCATCATTAAGTATGATTTCCGTTGAGGTAAGTTTTTCTGTAGTAACGTGTTAGTTTTTCTTTCTTAAACTATAAATATGATATATGAGTCTACTAGTACTGGTTCTGTTTAAAAGCATAAAGTTTGAAATATTATGATATATATAGTTTAAAATATGTATACTGTTGGTATATATAGTAAGTACTGTAAATAAGTAGTAATAACAGAGATTTCACTGATGGTAGGTCTGTTACCGGATACCATCTAGGTAGCAGCTCCTTTTTCAGCCGCTAAACTGTAGTGTGCAAACTTTACTTTGTTTCGGTTTGAAAGGCGCTGTCAGTTAGTGAAATTATTGGTGTAACGAGAATTAATCTATATTAAGGTGACGAGCGCAATGTGATAGTGGGTATATCATATTAACTAGCACCACGTTGTTATGGGCAAGCGAATCACTTACCATCAGGTGAACGTCTCACTTGTCTCATCGTTTCGTTGTATAAAAAAAGATAAAATTTGAAATAAAATTAAAAAATCTAGCTATGAGTAGAGATCTCACGTACCTGAAACATGTATTGTGTAAAGTTTATTGTGAATTTAGTGTTGGTAGGCAGTAAATAGGCACATTTCAAAAGTGGCAAGTGTAGTGCGGAATGCGGCCCGGCCGTCGATATCGGCCTTGCATCTTGCCAGACTTGACCACTCTCGCGCACACTTCTACTTTAAATGGCCCACGTTACAAACAATGTTGTAAGGAAAAACATACGCGGACAACATTGTCCAAGTATACAAATAATTTCGATGTGTATAAACATAGATTAGTAATAATCTAATCATATTTTATCTAACCTTTTTAACGTTAATTTTAGTATACATATCTAAACTAAAAAAGCTCGTGGAGTTGCGTCTTATACAAATTGACATTTCCATTTATATATTATAATAAAACTAATAATGTATTAAGAAAACTGTTTAAACGTTAGAAACTTTAATAACCGACATTTATCGATTATCTATAGTGTCATACATACAAAATGAGCAGCCTAAACTTTTTCGAACTAAAGAAAAGTTTAAATAAGTGTAAGTTATGGTCAGTCAGTGACTGTCTAAAGTGCTTAATAATTCTGTAATTGAAGACTACCTAAATTTTTTTATTTTGGACAGTGGGAGTTATTAAAACTATAACAAAAACGAGATATTATTACTAACTAGACTCAATATTATTACTGTAAAGAATAGTTTATAATTAGTGAATATCTATCAAACACCTTCATATTCCTCAGACTTACTATTTACTTATACAACAGCCATACCGCCTTCTAAGATTTCTCAGAGAGCTAGTTGGACACAAATAATCCAGCTTTTTACACCTACATGTAAAAACATATATGTGCTTAGTTGTGGATATGTGCGGTCCTGATATGGCCCATTTAACAAAAATTAATGTGTAATTTAGCATATAGAGAAAATGTAAAAACACAACAACTTTTTGCTATGTTCGTTGTTTTACTACATGGATTTGTGATGCTAAAACTTCATGAAATTGGTTTAAATATTTAAGTGTTATTTATTAATGATTTTTTATATTTCCATGAATATACCACATTTATTAAAACTAAATTTTTTCGCTTTTATTTAATTTAAAAGTTGTGGTTACTAAAGTCCTCTTGTGACTTTGTCTGCTACAAAGTGGTTGTAAAGACTGGAATTATATAAAAATAAATTGAAAAATCGCAACAAAATCTGTATTTTTTTTTGTTTTTATAAATTGTGGAAAATACTTTGTTTTGTTGTACTTCACAACAATTTATCATATGGAATAACTCCATTTTTCTCTTAAAACTGATTTAATATATATGTATACAGATAACTTCCCTTCAATCAATGTCTTTATTAGTATAATTACAATAAAATATATTTTTAAACAGCATTTGTTCTCTGTCAATTATTGCTTATTCCACTAATGGCAAACACGTCGGTATAAAATATATATATATATCTTTTTTAAATTATACATACTTATATGTATAATTTAAAATATCTTTTTTGTACCAAATTTTCAGAAGATATATTCAGACCACTTACTTATTAATAAAACAAGTGTTTCAAATTTACACTCCAATATTTAGGACAAAATAACAAGAATTAAAATATGTAATACTAATTAGCAAGGCTAATAATGAAACCTGTTAGTTTACTTCTAAGTTATTACTACCCTAGTTACTTTAGGTAACAATCCAAGGTTGCTAATTAATCCTTTAACTAGATTTGCTGTCATCATAAACCAATTCAGGTTACTCATTAGAAAACAATTATCAACTTACATTAAATGTCATTAAGTAAATGTTAAAAAGTTTTTAATAGTCACAGCAAATTTAAATGCTTTAGCCTCCAACTCTTAGCTTTCATATGAATCTTGTATAATTTAAGGTGTATTAAATTATACAAGTTCTATAAATTATACTTAAAATTATGAAACAACTAATACTTTGTCTGTAATATAAGAAATGACAATCGCAAATAAGTGAATAAGTATAAAATCTCACAGGTCTATGTCATGGGTAAATATAAGTAAGAAAGATACAATACACTACATCTTGTGTCAACAATGCTAATTATTTGCATAACAGGCATGATAAGACGCTAGACTTTGTTATCCATATACGAAATTTTAAATTACAACGATCTTTATAATTGTTTAGTGTTCTCCTAAAGCATGATAACTTTATCCGTAAAAACACTCATTCGGTAATATTACAATACAATTGAATTTACAATAAAATATTTAATTGTTAATTCAAATGTTAATCGATTTTGAGACACGCACTAAAAAATCTGTTAACATTCAATAGGCAGATAGGAAAGTTAAATATAAAATAAGTAAACTAACTATCCAAGTTTTTAACGTATTTCTTACTTTTAAGTAAAATCAATTATGTGCGCAATGATATTTAAACAATATCATTACTTACTTTACTAGTTTTACAGGGCATTTAAAAAACAAAGTCAAAAACCGAAAACAAAAAATAATAACTTAGTCACTAGGTAACAGAAGACAATTAATACAGTTGACTTTACTTACCCAAAGCTCTGTACCCCAATTCATTGTCACGGCAGAGATATCACCCAAATTTCACTAAAAACATTGAAAACTCACTAACACAAATATTTAATATCTAAATATGATATAATCACAACTATATTAACACTAAATTAAAATACCACCATTTCAAACACTAAACATGGCTGACTGACTAAACCACAGAGTATCGAAGTAAAATAACTGACATATTCACTCGCCTGACATACATACAGACTACCAAAAGTTGCCAAGAAAAAGCTAACACTGGTTGGTATTTGACATTTGTCTTACATATTGCCAGTAAATTGTACATGAAAGCTAAACTAAATTTTGTACTATTGTCTATGATTTCATCCAAAATTGTAATAAATGTGTTATCATAGGACAAGAATAATAACATTTTGGTGTTAATTGTTATTAAAATAAAACACATTTTTTAATTTTTTTATTGATCCCATTTTACAACAATTATTTTCTTGTTAAAAGTACATTGCTAGATATTGGAACATTATCATGTAATGACTTATACCTCGCCTTCCTTAGATATGTATATTTTTATACGTCTTTGGGAATTTAGAAAGCGTGGTTCCAACAAAGAGCCATCTGATCGGCGTCGAACTAAGGCAGTACGGCGTACTTCCTGGAATTGAAATATTTTATAGTAATTAATATTTAATTTAGGGTACATCGTTCCAATTATTCTCACGAAACATTTTTCAAGATTACAAAAAAGCGTGTTCTTTGTAATAACAATGTAATGTAGGACATAAAAATGTTTTACGAATATTGATAAACTAAAATAATTTTCAGAAAATATAAAAACACTAATTGCACAAACTGTCTTAAATTTGCCAACGCACAAATATAAAAATTAAATTAAAATTACATTGATAAATATAGTAAATAAAGCATACTGGTTTTGATAACTATTTAAATGATAATGATGTGTGGATATAAAACGCGCTGATTCTCGAACCGTGTAAAGGCATAATGAAATAAAAAAAATCTTGGATCTATTTTTCTCAACTCCGAAGTATTTCTTTTGCTAATGGTTTGTAGATTTTTGACTTTTAATAAGTAAATTATTCTTATTTAAAAAAAATATCTTGGCTATAAACGAACACACAGAGAGCTATAATGAACTTACTTTAACTGGCTCTAGTATTGTGTGATGGCTTGACCTTCTCGATGTGGATGCACCCGTAATTGATGATGTCCGAGACGATGGTAAAGGGCTCTGTTGTATGAAGAACAAATATAAAACAAAAAGAATCTATCAATCGAAAAATCAATTCTATACATATTTACAACTTACCTAAGTTTGTAGGCAAAACTGTAAATCAAATATAAAAAAATACATCGAAGAGAGGTTGATGCAAAAATTTTAACAGAAAAAAAAATTGAGAACCTCATCTGAACGCGTAAAATATTAGGTTTTACTTTGTTTTATAAAAAAAAGAAAATAATAAAATCTGTAAATACCTTTAAAGCTGGTACAAAACCAAAATCAGTTGACAAAGGCTGTGCTTGTATATTATAAGTGCCTTCTTCAGAAGTTACTGACACAATAGATGGCCGTGCAGATAGCTGTTGAGCTAAAAGGATTGGGTCTGCTTCTAAAAGTTAACACATGATATATATATATATGGTTATAAATGCTTCTGCAGCATATAAGGAGTTTTGGAAAATCTACATCTTCATGACACGAAACATAAGAGATGATAAACGATGTTAACAATCCATGTTATAATTGCGCGTTTTGATGCTGATCTAACGGCACATTATAAATATTATAAACTCCTAGAATGCAGCCATTCTATTAATTTTTAATTATTTATCGTATCATTAACCATTCATCATTAGCCACAACCTATCTGCCAAACTATTTGCAGAGGTCGCCAAATTGTACTTATATTGTAGCCTTTTTACATACCTATATTCATGCCCTTTGCAACTCTCCTCGCTTGCACTACTCTGCCAGCGCTTCTCCTAAAGCGTATTCCCTTTTCTGCTTCTCTTCTCAACCTCTGAGCAGCAGCCGCTGATTCGGCTATTGCCATTGCCATAGAACTCATTCCCGATCTTTTTAAATTTATATCAATCAAATAGCTAAGACATATTGCATTGGATAATGTAATATCACTCGGCTGAAATTCATAATAATTAGATTAAAAACATTTTTTTGGTTCACCAAATTGACTTGACTTTTAGTTTTATTTAAAGTATACTACACCGATCCAATATCATTCACGCTTATATCCAAAGACCTTAACGGAGTCTTTACTAATCCAATGGCTCTTGCTAATAATTCACCACAAGTGGGTGTATTTTCTGCATTTATCGCCGACCAAACACCAGCAGGCGGCTTTTTTAATGGATCCGGTTTAATTCCGCAACCGGATATGTTTAAACTGCAAAGAGCTGTAAAACTTAATACATAAAAATAAAAATTCATGATTGTTTATTAAATTTTCGTTTTTCTAGAAATTTACAAGCGACTTTGTTACTTAAACACGTTTATAATAAAACTGATGTAAATGAAAAGATTTTTTTTAAGCTTTCTGTTAATCTCGCTATTGTCAAGCTTTTCCCAGATGTTTTGATCTGAACATTTCAAAAATATTACTAAAACAATTATCAAAAATTATTTTGATCCAATTTGACCGATTTATACAAGCTGACATTTTAATATTCATCAAAAAAATATATAATTACGATGTTAAGTTGCAGCCCCGTGCTATGGAAACAGCTATATGAGCGATACCCTCGGAACCGAGCCTGTTGTTAAGTCGTAAATCTAAGTTTCTTACGCTACAATTTGTATGATTTAAGGCATACGCTATGTTTTCAATTCCGTTAGAACCTGAGAAAAGATTTTTTTATTATTATATAGTTATCCAAGATTAGGCATACGTAAGCTAGATCGTCAATATTTATCCAAGAAATTAAAAAACAAGAATTCTCATTATAAAAAATGTGTTGATTGTTTGTTGTGTTGATTGTGAACAAAAGTGCTGTTACTGCGACAATACTTACTGAATACATTATCTATTAAAATAACACTTCGTAGTTTATCGTGTTTAGATATAAATTTCGCTATAGACGACATTCCTTCATCTCCAATTTTACAATGGCTAAAGTCTAATGTTTCTAAATTAGTGGTATCTGATAAACCGCGTAGTATATAGCGGACTTTTTGACAATTCATATCACTCCTTGTTATTCTGAAAATAATGGTAATTGTTTAATTAGTTTTCCTTAACCTTATCATTTTCGAAGCCACTGAAGATTAGACTAATATATTTTAATTTCAAGATGTTGATATTGTCGAAATCTAGCGGTTTGCTGGCAGGTACGACAAATCGTACGTCGATATTGTTAAAATTATGTCAATACAAATTTCTAGTATAAAATACAAAACACATGTTTAAATATCTCATTGTACCTGATTACTTTTAATTGATTACATTTTTCTAAACCATGTGCCAAATTCCTTGCGTCATTATTAGTAAACTGAAACTGGTCCTTTCTGTATTCGACGCCAACAGAGCTTAGCTGATAAGTGATATGTAATTCAGTTAAATTATTTAAACTACCCAAAGCAGCATGTAGGGATATATGATCTAAAAATTAAATTACTTTAAAATAAGTATCATATGATGCATTAATTGCGACTGACGTAATTTTTTTTTTCACCTCTGTTTAGAACTTCAATACTTTCTGTTTTATGTCCATTTTGTCGCCGACTTGTTATTAAATTTACCATTTCTGGCGATGTAGTTCTTTGTATAGGTAAATCCGAAGGAATTAGGCTTTTTATATGCAGCGACTGTATATAAGGTCCGCAAAGTTTAACTAAATTGTTGACCTTTAAATTTCAAGAAAAACGTAATTTCTTATAAACACATGTTTTTTGATTTAATAAAAAAGAAAAAACTTGATAAAAGATTTTACAACAAAGAAAAAAACCTTTTCCGGGTCGTAAAGTTTTGGATTCATGTTTTCCAAAACATCTGCATAGAATTTTTCCATAAAACGATTAATCCAAGGCTTTTCGTCAGCAATTAATAATGAATCGCCCCATTTGCACAAATAACACCGCTTCCAAAAAATATCATTCTTTATATTGTCGACCAGAATTTGGAGCGGAACATCGGTGTTTAAAATTTGCAGAAATAATTCACGATCCTTCGGAATTAACTGATCTAACTTTGGCGAACCTGTAATATAGTAAATGATTACGAAAAAATACCAAATTATTGCCCACTGAAACATTACACTTACACTATACTTTTTATTTATACATTACGACTTTTTATAAACTAGTGAACATAAGTACAGAAAAGTTAAAGTATCTAGTGGTTTCGTTCGCAGCTACTAGTGCGAGTAAATATTAATACGACGAGAACGCTGTTAAGAAACATTCATTATCATTCGGACTGTGTTTACTGTTTAAACTGCTAAGTCTATATCGTAATTATACATTGTTAATATAATTACACTTACCGATCCAATTTTCACTTAATTTTTCTACACAAATACGTGAAAGAGGTTTTGGGAATTGTATATCCCACTCAAAGTTTTCAGATTTGAGATTTCGTTGTGGCTCTAAAATATCATCATGTTTATAGGCTAAAAACGTACTCAATGAAATGCTTACAGGCAACTTCATGTTGCTAAAGTTATTTTTATTAAATACGAGAGACGTATTCTGAAATCCTGAAAAACTGTAAACGGTATCTAATATCTATTGATCTAATAAGGATGTTTAATGTCCAATTCATAAATTGTATTGATTTTGAGTTAATACAGAAAATTTTCTAACACTAACCCCAATTAGTGAAATTTGGATTATAATAATGTAAAATAGTATTATAAAAATTATAATCTTTAAGGTTTTGTGTAGGAATTTTATTAAAATTTTCGCTTTAAATTTTTTTAGTTATGAACAATACATGGTTTTGTGCGAATCAATTAATTAAAAGAAATTAATTTTTAAAAGTTAAATAAACAATAATCTTGTAAAAATATTATTAGATAAATTAATACACCAAATTGATGAATTTGTTTTAGATGAATGGATCTAAAGTCTGTGGTACATTTAGCAAGTATTTGTCAGTTTTGACATATGACTAAATGCTGTCATTGTGATAAACTAATGTTTCTTTAGGAAAGCCTAAATATATTTTTTTGCCTTAATTACTTTGTTTATACAAAAATATACCATAAAGATGGATAAGCATAACAGTTCAGAGCTGCTCAATTCAGATTTTTCTCTGTCTAAAAACGCAAGTTCCGATTCTCTGGATTCAGATTCCAAATCGAGTTCATTGAATTCCAAACACGGACAGGACTCCGTAAGTTTCCTAAAAGGATTAATTTATTCTTCTTGAATGTTATAACTGTTGCTTGGTCACTTCCTGAAGAATTACTGGATGTTCAAATTGATTATTGATTGCCTCCAGTCGGCCCACGTATTTATTAGTGATTCTAACATATATCCAGTTTGTGTTCTGATTGTATTGATTTAGTACATAATGAGTGGAAGTAAAACTATTCATGTTTGTTTATTTGTAAATCGTATACGAAAACAAAAAGAATATAATGAACTTGCCAAGGCTTGTATATTTTTAATACAACATGTGTTACCTTTAATGTTTTTGTTGCATTAATATACATATTTCTAGCGCTTAGTTATGTTGATTTTTTTTATAGTCACAATTATTGGGGGATATCCAGTTACTAGATGGAGAGAAGGTCATGGGTGTTGCAAGAGATGTGACTTATTTGTGCCCTTACAGTGGTCCCTCTAGAGGTGTTCTTAAAGTTACAAACTATCAACTCCACTTTCGTCCAACAGAAGCAACAGCTCTACAAACAACTTTGAGTGTACCTCTAGGTGTGGTAAGTAATTTTCCTGGTATGTGTAAACATTATGGCCTGTTCTCTATCTTAAAATCAATTAAGAGTGAATTAGTTTTAAAATTATTAAAAAGCAATGATCAACAAATATGCAATGTTTTACAAATTTAAATAAGAGAAATTTTAGATATACTATGTAGATTTTCAATGTTAATACTGTTTTATGGAAAGCCTATAATTCATGTTTAAAACAATGTTGATAATGATTCTTACTAATTAACATTAATAGAAAAGAGTATACTTCTTTGTACATAAGTACAAAGAATTGATTACATATAACATTTTATTGTATGGTATTTGTTGCAGGTTTCACGTATTGAAAAAGTGGGTGGAGCATCATCAAAAGGAGAAAATTCATATGGCATTGAAGTTTTTTGCAAAGTGAGATGTGTTGCAAAACTTGAGAAATATTATTATGACTAATGTTATTTAATAAATTGTTGATGGAAATATTTTTTTTTATTTTTAGGACATGCGAAATTTACGTTTTGCACACAAACAAGAAAATCATTCCCGTAGAGGTATATTTGAGAAGTTACAACAACTAGCATTTCCACTTTCACACAGGTTACCATTGTTTGCGTTTAGTTACTCTGAAAGCTTCTCAGAAGATGGTTGGCATATTTATGAACCTATAGCAGAGCTAAGAAGAATGGTAAGCAGTTAATCAAGTACTATATTAGTGTATATGCATGTATATTAATGAAAATAAAAGCTTATACTTTAATGTTGTGTATTTGCCTCAATATCAAGTCTTTTGATATTATGTATTGAAGCTGTAATAGTTTAATGTTTAAGGCAGTAGAACTCTCTGTATGTCTTGAGGACAGGGGGTTCGATCTCCACTAAAGTTGAGCTTTTGTTGAATAGCAACATTGTTAGGAACAAGTTTCAAGAATGACAGCTTCTATGTGCATTTGACATCTATCAACCTTCACTTTGCATAGTGAATAAATGTTAATTTTTTTTGTGAGAGGCTGGCTTCATTTCCAAAATTTTTATGTTGTCAGTATATGTTTTCAGTTTATATTAGTAGGTCTACAAATATATTAATTTCAGGGCGTCAATAATGACATGTGGCGTATAACTCGTATAAACGACAAGTATGAAATATGCGACAGTTATCCATCTGTTTGGGCAGTCCCTGCTGCTGCTAATGATGACCTACTAAGGTCCGTAGCCGCTTTTCGGTCTCGTGGACGAATACCGGTGCTTGCATGGATACATCCCAGCTCACAGGCTACAATAACCAGATGCAGTCAACCATTAGTTGGAGTATGTAAGCCATTTAGATAACATCTATAAGATACAATGCATAAATTTAAAAAAAAATTGAGAAGACATACATAATACTTTTACTGGTTATAAGACTATCTTGGTAGGTACTATTAAAGCTCATTCTTCTGCCACTTAACAATAATGTGCATACATTATTGTATTCTGGTTTGAAGGTAAGGTATGTAACCAGAGGAATTACTAGGGTTACAGGATTTAATCTTTTTTTGTTTCTAAGTGAAGACTACAGTATGGTGTATCATCCTAACTATAGCCACATTGTTATGGCCAAGATGGGTTTTGCTGGTCTTGTCATTTCTAAAAATCTATATAATCATAAATAAGTTTACTAAATTACTAAAATGGTAAAGAGTATTAAAGAGTTGTAGCGTGGCCTACTTTAAATAATTATGAGATATTTATTTCATGTTGAAGGTCATTAATCATAAAATTTATATATTTTTGTCCTTTTAGCTGTTATGTATTATTAATTGAAATTTTATTTACAGGTGAGTGGTAAACGTAGCCGGGAAGACGAACGTTATATACAATTAATAATGGACGCTAACGCTCAAGCGCACAAGTTATTTATTATGGACGCACGTCCCAGTGCTAATGCGATCGCAAACAAAGCCAAGGGAGGAGGGTATGTAACTAAATATTAGAAATGCGACACATTTATGTAGCCTGTAACAATTATATACATAATTATTAATTTTAAATTTTATACCTAGGTATGAATCGGAAGATGCATATCAGAATGCTGAGCTGGTGTTTTTGGACATACACAACATTCATGTCATGAGGGAAAGTCTGCGTAAGCTGAAGGAACTTTGCTTTCCTCAGATTGATCAAACCCGGTATGATGTTTTTTTAATTGTGTATTTATTTTAGTATATAACATTAGATTAGTCAATAAAACCAAGTAAATAGTAAGTGTAAATAAGATCAAAGGACAATATTAGTACAAAATTGTAACAAACAATACAGAATAGATAGATCAAAAATTTATATATGTATAAATAATAGTGATAAAGTAATTGGCAGTTATTAACATAAGAGATTAAGTAATTAATCAAATAAGAGTAAGTAATATAGTTAGCAGAATAGAAAACAACAATGTGAGAAAACAAATATGTTCTTGTGCCTAAAAATTTCTGTTATGGTCTTCAGATAAATAACAAAAACTAATTAATTTTAAATTTCTGTATATTTCCATTCCAGATGGTTCAGTGGCATAGAAGCTAGTTGTTGGCTGAAACATATCAAGTGTATATTAGCGGGAGCAGTGCGCATTGTTGATAAGGTAAATTTTTTCTAAACCTATGTGTCAAGTATCAATCATATAACATAGTGTGAAACTGTATAAAACTATATGTCGCATATTTTTTTTACTATTAAATAACGACACGTGCAGGGTGTTGATCTGTTAGCCAGTGATACTCCTGCCCATAATAGTGCAGTGCTAATTACAGTGATATACACTGCACCAAATTGAGCTCGGCGCTTTGTGACAAAAGAAGAAAGTCTTGCTACCCTAGTCATTTCACTACCTACCGCGCTCTTCAATACGTAAAAAATGTAATAGTAATGTTTGCATATTGGTGTTTGGTGGCAGATACAGAAGCTACTCGGGTAATTAGTTACCTAGACGGTTTTTGGTAACTAGGGCCCACTACTAGTAAACCAAACGCACGCGCTGTTGTGAATAATTCAGCGATAATTGTGTTTCTTTCTTAACTGTAAGCAAAATAAAATATTTTTGTTATAGGTGGAGAACCACAAGACATCAGTGTTAGTCCATTGCTCAGACGGTTGGGACCGTACCGCACAACTGACTGCCCTCGCCATGCTCATGTTAGATCCATATTACCGCACGCTTCGAGGTTTCCAAGTGCTCATTGAAAAGGAATGGCTATCATTTGGACATAAATTTCAACTAGTATGTTAACTTTATACGTATTTACTATATTTTTAGTATTTGTAGTTTGTCATGAAATATTATTTACATTACTTTAAAGGCTAGCTTAAACCAGATTATGTGATTCATGTGATCATGTGTATTATGATCCCCTGGCTGGTTTAACCGCTTGCCTAGTAACATGATGGTCCCTCGGTCTAATCCGGGGATTTGTAGAATAAAGAAAGAAGAAAAAGAGTAATGTTTGCTTTTACTCCAACAGCGCATTGGTCACGGTGACGAGCGTCATTCAGACGCCGACCGGTCGCCCGTTTTTGTGCAGTGGGTTGACTGCGTTTGGCAGCTTCAGCAGCAGTTTCCCACGGCGTTCGAGTTCACCGAGCGACTGCTCATAACTATTGTTGATCATCTGTATTCATGTAGATTTGGAACGTTCCTATTCAACACTGAACGTGAACGGGTAAAAGAAGGTATTTTTTTCAAAACATATTCTAATGTGTTCAGTGGAATGCCCACGTGGTGATTAGTAACTAAGCGCTTGCTTTTAACAGCCACCCTATTTCGATTGCAGTTTATCCTAGGCTTTTTTTTTAGTGAAGCCCATTGTAAGTAAAATAATGCCAAAAATGTTTACATCTCTTTCACACTTGCTCGATAGCATTTAGGCATTTCTGCATGTTCTGATTGGAGTTTATAATAGTGGCCATCGTTATTTTTTTCAGAAGTAAAAACAAAGACTGTTTCCTTGTGGTCCTATATTAACAGTCGTCAGGATTTGTACCTCAATCCGTTGTATTGGGGCCCATCATCTTTAGGTGCGAATACGCCACCATCACCATACTCCCGGCCCCAAATGGTCCTAGTGCCGGTTGCGTCGTTAAGGATTATTAAACTTTGGAAGGCTTTGTATTGCCGTTGGAACCCTACAATGCGGCAACAGGTAGATATACATACACATACTTATATATACATTGTAGTTTTAGTATTCAGGGATCGCGATGGCTCAATTTGTATGGCGGTCGTACGTACACGTAGAAAGGCGGATCCGATCCATACAGAGCTCGAGCTTGCGGTAAGAGATAACATCGCCAGATAATTAATAACACATAAAATTGGTAACTGCAGTCTGTACCTTTAAGAAGAGAGGCAATAAATAATACATATTTGCTTTCAGGACCCAATATACCAACGCACACGCGAGCTCGTCGCGCTGCGTGCGCAGCTGGAGGCTGCGGCGGCTGCTGCGGCTGGAGACCACGCGGCCCGCCACCATCGCCTCGCACTCACGCCGCCACGCGTTGCTAGCCCCCATCACGTTTGAACATAATCTCCTTACCTTCAATGTGCCGCTTAATCTCTTTCTATTCCCCCATCTCTGTTTTTACTACAGATCAATCACATTGTAAATAAGACCTTTTTTGATGCCGGGAGGGAAATCTTTGTAAAGTTACCATGCCTTCTGGAAAAAAGTAAAGGTTAGGTAGGTGAAGATTTTTAGTCACGAAATCCTTAGTGGTCTCTTTAAGTATGATACGAGGAGCCCTGGGATCTCCTATGGGATCCACCAGTGCCCCTGCACTAAGGCTGCGAACATAAATTGACAAATGTTATTGTTTTTTGTTAATTTATTTTGTCGACAGAATCACATTTTCTAATGTATATATCATCTGTATGACATTACATTTTGTCAGAATAAAAATTAAGTCATTTAATCTTAAACATAAGTGCTAGACACATGCATTACTTACACATTTTACTGTTGTTTTTAACTATTAACTGTTTTTTGTTTACATGCTCCTTAATATATACGATATGAAATATTTAAATAAAAAATATGTTAAATTCTATTACATAAAGAGAAACTTCGTTAACATTTATTAATACTAATAAGCATACATTACTAACGATACTTAACAACTTATGTTTCAACTCACCGAGTAGAATGTAGTGTTGTATCTATTATCCTAAAAAGGGCATCAATTTCATGAGCAGACGTGTCGCTATCAGGTGAGCGGTATACCAATTTTGTCGTTTCACCGAATAATATGAATAGATTATAAATTTATAAAGTTATCTAAAAATTTTTTTATTTATTATGAATTTTAGCTGTTTTTTTATTAGACTTATAGATAAACCGATTACAGATCGTTATAAATTTTGTTGCAATGAAGCTGTAATTAGAGAAGGGGAAAGTTATTTTACTGCCTCGATGGCGCAGTGTCTAACTGCTTGCAAAGTAATACGGAGCTCCCCGGTTAGATTTCGGGACCATATGTTGTGGAGTTTGATTCAATTAAGTTTTTTTCGAACCACACCTGGCTAGCTAGCTACCTCTCACATAATGTAAATCTTTACTGGGTTCTAGCTGACACCATGTAAGAGCCACAGAGATTTTGAGTGAGCACCCCTCACCATTCACGACCTCATTGTCACTTAATAGCATTTGTAATAAGAGTTTAGTGTTAATCGATTGTAGATAAAATACACAAATTTTGATTTCATTACAGTCGATTGTATTTTCGCTTTGACTGCGATAGAACAACGTATTTTTATGAGTAAAATATTTAAATACAGATACAGCCTGTGAAACTATATAGAGCCGATCGTAGACGTTCATCGGTTGAGATGATGATGACTGCCTATGAATCTTTTCTAGATGTTAAAATAACGCCATGCTTGTTGAATGTGTCTAGTTTTAGTTAATTTAGTGTGGCCTTATGTCGTTATATAGTTACTGTGGTAGTGATGTAATCTAAAAAAACCACCGCCCTCCATAAAGATGGTTTCACGCATTTTTAGAGTTACTGTGTCATTAGAATGAGTCCGTTTAATGTATGAGAAATAAAATAAACCTTTATCATATAAAATTCAATGTGGAGGAAATGGCCTTGGCTCGCTCCTTGTGAGAGAAGATACGAGCCCCGCAATGGGAACATTGGGTTGGTTGTTTATATAGAATTCGCACTTCTGGTATTGTTACTTTTATTCTATTTATTCATACCATTTAATAAACTTTATAAATATATTTAGTTATTTAGAATTGAGATAAAATTGTTAACTTAATACATATGATTGACAAAAGTATGTAATCATTATTTTTAAAATTGCCAATGTTAGTTTACTGTAGCTTTAAAATGATTCCAATTTCATATAAATTTATTTCTCTTTAAGTTTATCACATTAAAATCGTTTGTAAATATATAAATAAATGTTTAGAATATTATGTATTGTATGTTTGTATTTATTACATCACCCATTTTGAAGAAAGTTCAAGTAGATTTATAGCCTTTTACTAATTGTTCGGTTAAACCGAAAAATTTGACTAGATATTTTGAGCAATGATATGAATCATTATTTCTATTTATATAAAAAAAATATATGAAAGTAAAGTGTATAGAATCCGAATTTATACTACTACATCAATAAAAATATCTTGTTGATATTTAGAATCCGGTAGTTACAGGTAGTAATTCGCTGATATTCGGAACCGTCGAGGTAAGTGAAAAAAATAGTGTGCAGATATTACTACGTTCCGATTTAAAATGTGTTGTAGCTAGTATAATTACTGGGATAAGGAGACTTAACATTTTATGTCACAATGCTATCAGCACAATGTGTTGCAGTGTATATATTAACCAACGACACTAGTCGAAAAATGAAAGTTTTTTTGTACTTACCCATTATCCTGTTAATCACCATAAGCTTAAATTATTTAGTACGAGGGTGGATTGAAAAGTACTCGGCCTAACCAAGAAAATAAACACATACTAAATCAGTTATATTTTTATTTTTC
>DWMX01001009.1:0-18544 GCA_018246375.1 Byasa alcinous | reverse complement strand
AGGTAATAAACCCGTGTTACAGGTCACCAGGTCTCCAACTCTCGTGCAATTAACAGTAATAGATAACTTAAATAAGGGAAAATAAATCAATTGTAGTGAATGTGTGTATTGTGTGTGAGTGTTTATTAAACAATGTGCGCGTGTGTGTGTGTGTGTGTGTGTCTGTGCGTGAGTGAAATGTGTGATGTTTGAGTGTGTATGTAATTAATGTTTTGTTAACACTTCAATTTACAACTACAACAAAAGCAACAAAATTAATTTTTTATTTAATAAATTTTATTTTATTTTTGAACAGCTTTTTATTTTATGGAACTCACATTTTAATGACTCACAGAAAATATATAGTACATTACTTTATTGAAGTACAATAGCTAAACAGATGCAACAATGCATACAATTTAAAATAATTTTTTACAACATTTTAACAGAGTAGTTTTATACAAACAATACATGAAGTAATTTGAAAAATGGATAATAAATGGAAATTTAATATATAGCACATGTTTAAATAATATTTTATATAAGTAAACAAAGGTTATATACCTCTCATAACTATAACCTAGGTAAAGACCTAACTTGCAACTGAACCATGATTAAACATTTTGTATTGTATCCATAATGACATGGTGTTTATAACTCAGAAAACAGAAAATTTCAAAGGATACATCTGGAATCCTTTAAGAATCAGATCCACACGATTTTGTTTATTCTCTTCTACAGATAGAACTTCAGTCATTTTGGATAAGATAATAGAGTAGAAATCGCTTAACTAGGTTTATACAGTGTATAAAAAAACAGTAATTTCACAAGTTCGATTTGTAACATTTATAAAGGTGAGGAAAGATCAAAACATCACAACAAAAAACGTCACGATGAGTACTGCCATGTGCATGTAGACAAAATTGTTTCGAAACAATTTGACACTAACAATAATTTTTGGACGTGTTTTATATCATCACAAATATTAAAAACAGTTTATATATCTTTTAAGGAATAAAGGAAAGGACTAATTTTTAAAATAAATTACTATGATAATAAACTTAGATTTTCAGCTGATTGTCTATGGTGCCAGAAATAAATGTATGGTTTCATGTTTTGAATTTATGTGCAAGTACAATGTGACAATGGTATAGTACTATTTGCGGTTTTTGAAAGAGTACTAATACTATGTTTTTTTTATCTTTTAAAAAAAAATTGATTTAAAATGTATAAAGGGATTTCACGAATGTTGACCTTTAATTGCACAGATAGGATTCAAGCCTGCATTTCTCCTCTCTTTAGTTCAGTTTTAATTACAAGAAAAGGAAATGTTACAAATTTAGGTTATGTTTTCAAAAGATGTAAAAGATCTGATAGAGGTCCATCAGCGCTTTTTACTCCAGTACCGGTAAAGCCGAATCCAGATGATAAAAATATCGGAGAAGAATTTACAGGACGAATAAAGAAACAGGATTTGTTAAAAATTCTTAACCTGTTTCATCAAAAACCAGAAGTGAGAATGCTTGCTTCAAACAATGCTTTAGATGACCAACTCTGGCGACAAGCTTTTTTGTCATTTAGAAGACATTGTTTAGAACATGATTTACCACCGGATTTGCATATAACAATTAGTGACATTTTACATGGTAAGAAGCAATTGGAATTTTGGTGTTGTTAAACTGTCGTGATTTTAAAACAAAAATATTTCGTTTGATTTATGGAGACATATTTATTACATAATTTTTTTGTATATGAATTATAATTAATTTATTTTTTCAAGTATGTAAGTGCATAATAATTTTTACACTTCTTGGTGTGATATGCTATAAAAAAGTTGATAAAATTTTAATTCTATTAAATTATGTTGCCCTTAAGTATTAAGATGAATATAAAATTTCAGGTGCGGGTAATGTTATTGATTTATTTCCATACTTCCTAAGACATGCAAGATTAGCATTCCCACATTTGGACTGTTTAGATGACTTAAAAAAAATATCCGATTTACGAACTCCTGCTAGCTGGTAAGAATTATTTAAATTTTTACTAATAGTAGATATGTATAGGATAACATAGAAAAAGTTATTCTTCTGCTTATATATAAAATGTTGTTAACATTAATAAAAACCACTGTTATATATAATTTATGATGGTATTAAATCCAGGCAGTCTTTTTTCCTACGATAAAAGTGTTCAGGAATATAATGAAAAGTTGAAAACTCTTTCTCTGTTATTTATTTTGTTAGGTAATATTTATTTATCAAATTCCAGGTATCCCCTGGCCAGGCAGTTAAATAGAAAGATTGTTTTTCATGCAGGCCCTACAAATTCTGGAAAAACTTATCATGCCTTGGAAAGATTTCTTAAGGCAAAGTCAGGTGTTTATTGTGGACCACTAAAATTATTGGCCACAGAAATATATCACAAGTCTAACAACAAGGTTAGTTTGTTTTTAATAATTTAGCCATACCTATTTTCGCTGGTAGAAAATGGTAGTTTACTTAATTTTGCACCTTATTGGAAATACAATGTTTTACTTATCATAAAAACTGATTTATTACTACTCATTAAAAAAAGGGGTTGCTGAACCTTAGTGATTGAATGAAAATTCATTAACCATAGTACTTCACAGTCCTGTTACATACAATAAGATTCAGAGAACAGATTCTAAGTAAGGTGAAAGAACTCTACCATAAATTTGAAGATATTTTTTTGAAACATCTTTTTAGTGGGATGTAAAATGGTAGCCCAATCATCATGAAATAATTTATCCCTCTTAGGAGTAATATTTCTGCTGACAACCTGTAAATTTAATATTAATATACAGGTCTTTAAATGTTCCCAATGTTTAGCTTAAGGTCTGTTTAGATAAAAAGTTATGACCATTTATCCCTTTTGCTGCCCAAGTAGGAGAAGTAGCTGCCTTAGTTCCTCGAAAGCTGTAGTTCCTGAACGATATCAATTTTCTCAATATTTTCGTACACTAAGAGCATAAGTACAGTGGGGATTGAACTCGCGCCTCTTCTAGACATAGAGTGCCTTTAAAACCAAAGTGTCAGAACTTACCTATCTATGTGTTTATAGCAAAACAAACTGTGTTACAGAACACCCCATGCGATCTTATCACTGGTGAAGAGAGGCGGCATGCTTCACAATTTCAAACATTAACAGAAAATACAGATGTAGAAGGTGATGCACAAACTGAAAATTTCTTATTAACCGAGCCAGAATTAACTCCATCTAATCATGTAGCTTGTACAGTGGAGATGACTTCTCTAAATGACAAATGTAAGTTACAGATTTATTATATAAGTTAGTTGAGTTTGGGTAAAGACAAAACTTAGACAGTTATAAATAGAAATTGAAATAGAAGCAACTGAGAGATGTAAAATCAACCTATCCTGTTTTCTCTACCTCCGTTAAGTTTTATTTTAAACTTTTGTAGAAACTAGTTCATGAGTTACAAGTTTCATACAAAAAATCTTATTATGTTAATAATCTTTTTCTTTTGGTCTGGTGCAATGGCATGTTTTATAATATAGTAGTCCCTGGCTCGATTCCAGGCCACATGCTGTGGAGTTTGGTTGGTGGTAGGGTTTTTCTGAACCCACCTGGACAATTACCTCTTTATCTTCTCTGGTCTCCCTTGTGTTCATGTGTCATGTATCAAAACAGGAGTATTCTTTGCAAGCACTCATGACCTGCCACCAAAATGCCTGGTAATAAACTTTTGTACTAAAAATTGTTTATTCTTTGCATTGTACTTAACTCTTTTATATATTTACAGACGAGGTAGCAATTATTGATGAAATTCAAATGATTGGTGATAGAGGCAGGGGATGGGCATGGACCAGGGCTGTGTTAGGTAATATATATGTTCATTATCAAAAAAATATCTGAAATCATTGTACCTAGAGTGTTTTAATAATTATAGTTCACATCATACTAGATAAAAGCCTGCTAGGTTTTTAGATACTGGCTTAGCCGTTTTTAGTGTGTGCAAGTAATGTATTTATTAATACAACATATAGAAGCCATAGTAGCTCAGTTTGGAAGGTGGTCATGTGTGCTGTAAGACTCAAAGATGTTTGGGTTCAATAAAAAGCTTTGAATTCCAGTCCATTGAGAGGGTTTGTTTATAATTATTTACAAAGCTGCATTGATAAAATTGTTCTCCTTTTTTCTTCTTGTTTTCTTTTTCTGTTTTGCTGATAAATTTACTTATTGTTACATATGATATTTATAAGGACTTCAAGCAGATGAAATTCATTTATGTGGTGAAGCAGGAGCAATCAATCTTATAGAAGAGATTTGTTTTAATACTGGAGAAGAAATAGAGGTAAGTGCTCACATATTGGTGTATTTTTTTTCACATTTGTTTTTTGTTTTTCAAGCCTTTTTTATTTCAAGGTACGCACATATAAAAGACTGACAGAACTGAAAGTGGAGGACAGTGCGCTAGGATCACTGGATAATGTGAAGCCTGGTGATTGCATTGTGTGTTTCAATAAGAATGACATTTACAGTGTAAGCAGAGCCATTGAACAGAGGTCAGTTCCATGAGGCAGGTATCCAAAGTTCATGAATAAAATCAATTTAGTATTTAAAGTTTTAATATTACAAATGAATAAAACACTGTTATACGTAGCTTTGTGCTCTGGGTTTCTTTAATACAAGTATCGTCTACTAAGAAACTCAAATGACGTTACCGAAAAAAATAAGTGTTTTTTAAAGTAGCTCTGTAATATAAGTTGTGCAGAAGTAAATATGATTTTCATTTAAACAAAATAATTTTTAATCTAATTAGCTTTTAAAGAACTTCATAAAGTTATATAGTTTACTTACTGGTTTTTATTTTGTTCGTCAGAACGTAGAGACGGTGACGGGATGTTCATCTGATGATAAATAATATGTCCGCTCGTATGTTAGCTCTAATGATATACACAACCAAGTACCCGCATGTCGCTTAGAGACATGTTGAGCCTCAATACCCCAGTAATTTCAAACTTTTTTTTACATATTATATCTATTTTGATTTATTTGATTTTATTTAATTTCACAAAGTTTGTACTATTTAGGAAAATTATAATCAAGGTAGTTCCACAATTTTCTAAAAAAATATGTATACATTGCAGAGGTCATGAAGTTGCTGTTATATATGGTAGTCTACCACCTGGAACTAAACTGGCACAGGCGAACAAATTCAACGATCCAGAGAGTTCCTGCAAGGTTATGGTCGCAACTGATGCTATAGGGCTTGGAATCAATTTGTAAGTATTTTTGTTTGAGTTTTATATCAACATGTGAATATGTGAGAATTCGCAATTCATGTGGACAATGTGTCTTGTGCTTGGCATTGTTATATAATATTAAATTGAATTAAACAGGTTTTACACGTCTGATAAAAATGTAATTTTTTTATGGTCAGACTTGTTGAAATCTGGCAAGAAGATGTATGTAAATAAAGATTTTTTTTTTTTCTACAAAGACTAAAATTTGATCTTAATTTCACACGGTGTTTAGTAACAATGAGGCTAAAGCTTGGAAGGTATTACCAGGGCCTAGCTGTTGTGGGTGGCATATCACGTTTCTTCGTCGAATTCATGGTCAATTAGAAATTACGAAATATTATATGATTTTCAGGAGTATACGAAGGATAATCTTTTATTCCCTAATGAAGCCTGTAGTAAACGAAAATGGCGATGTTGAAATGGATGTTATAAGTATATCGCAGGCTTTACAAATTGCAGGTAAATTAAGTTATTAATAATAATACTATAAAGTAATTACATGTCACGTTATTTATTGTAAATAATGGCGTGGCGCTTTGATAACCAGTCACTTTGAAAACACGGAGGTATATGAATCAATTCCGCTGCCACATGTATTTGTTTTTGCACTGCTGCACCTATTTCTGAAACAAAGCAGTCTGTCTCACTCTACTGAATGCAGACATTACTGAATATTACACTGTTTCGGTTTAAAGGGCTCTGTAAGTTAGTGAAATTACTGGGGTAACGAAACAACCTTAGTCTCAAGGTGCCACTTTGTTATAGCCAGCGTATTACTTACCATGGCGTGAACATCTTGCTCGCCTTCTCACTACGTAGAATAAAAAAAATAAATAAAAATCGGGTGATGCTTATTTTTTATGATAAAGGTTGAACATTCAATCACATTACAGGGAGAGCTGGCAGGTACGGCAGTATCTGGGAGACGGGCTACGTTACAACGTTCAAGCCACAGGACTTGTCAACGTTGAAAACATTACTGTCAAAACCTTCCGAACCTGTGACCCAAGCAGGTCTCTATCCTACTGCTGAGCAAATGGAACTGTACGCCTATCACTTGCCTCACGCGAATCTCAGTAGCTTGATGGTTTGTACCAGTTATGCTATGTGTTAAAATAATAATTAGGCCATTCAAAAGGTGGAGCGACGATGTAGTGATGGTTGCCGGACAGTTGCATGCGGCCGTGCAGGACCGATCGGCGTGGAGGTTTTTGGGGTAGGCCTGTGGCCACCAGTAGGTAGACGTCTATCAATTGATAATAGTGATGAGTTAATTTAAAATAAACCTGACAAAAACAGGAACATGGAAAAATTAATCAACAGAGTATGCTTCTTTTAAGTCATTGTAAATAGTAAAAATCGACAGGTCCATCATATTTATGATGGACCTGTCGCTCCACCAATCACCATTAAAATAAGATTATTTTGCTTCATAGATTAACAAAGGTGCATTGAAGGATTCTTGATTTGTTATTGGAAAGTAAATAGCACTTGGGCCTAACTTGCACATCTTTAAGTAATGGATCATCCTTTACATAATTCTTTTTTCAGAATTTAGCATATATCAGTATACTACTTAACAGAGTCTTTCAAGTTCATGGGTATGAGATATATATACGGTAGATCCTTGACTTTTTTATTCAATGAAGAGATGAGATGAACAAATTTTTACCTGATGGTTAGTGATATGTTTGTCTAAAACAATACTATGCTGGTTATGAGGATATACACTGCACAACATTTGTGACATAAAACATGGGTAATGTGATGTACAAAAAATATTCAATCACTTATAAATTTATTCATCAATTCAGGATATATTCGTTCACCTGTGTACCGTGGACGACTCGCTTTACTTCATGTGTAACACGGAGGCTTTCAAGTTCCTAGCGGAGATGATTCAGCACGTGCCCCTACCGCTGAGGGCGCGCTACGTCTTTTGTTGCGCACCCATCAACAACAAGCTGCCGTTTGTCTGCGCCACTTTCCTCAAGGTACCACAATACTCTACTACGAGCAAAACGTTATCCTCATCATAAGAGACGCGGTCGCTTGTTATATCATTTACTTATATGAAATATATAATCTCTAATTAAGTAACTAAAAATATAAAAGTATATTATTTTAAAAAAGTTGCTTTCCGAATCAAAGGAAAGAAGTAAAAAAATAAAGACATTAATATGGAGTACCCAGATGATGCTAGATGCTAGCTAAATTGTGATGGGCTAGAGTATCAGTTACTATCAGGTGAGCGTAATGTTCATCTTCGCTTCATCGAATAAAAAAAATATATGTTTTCACCACCAGATGGTACGCCAGTACAGCAGAAACGAGCCGATCACGAGGAACTGGCTGAGCAATGTGGTAGACTGGCCACTGCCCTCGCCTAAGACTATAATGGATCTCGTGCATTTGGAAGCAGTTTTTGATGTTCTCGAACTTTACTTATGGCTAAGGTATGAGTATATATTTTCTAAAGCATTTAGAAGTTCAAGAATTTTGTAATAAAAGTCAATGTTTTATATTTAATACGAAATGGGTGTCTACAAATAAAGAATGCAGGGGCTGTCACTAGGCCAGTGCTTTCTACTACCACAAACCACTTTACACCAGAGTTAGTGGTCACGCACTTACCTATTTAACAGTAGGAAGTACTGAGAAGTTCGTGGATTGGTGACATTCATGAAATCGCACCAGGCAAGCGCGGTGGATAAATGACCTTGACTCTTTCCTAGTGAGAGAAAGCCCTGGCAGAGGCTGGAACATTTATAGGCCTATTTATTTTTGATTTGTACATTAAATCTTGATGCTTTATCACTTAAGATCAGCTTAAGCTAGCACATAGTTGTTAAAAATGTTTATTTATTCACAACTTCCATTTCAACTAAAAAAATATATAACTTTTTCTAACAGTTACCGGTTTCCGGATATGTTTCCAAATGTGAAGTTGGTACGCGAAATGGAAATTGAACTGGACGCTATTATACAGCAAGGCATCTTTCAGATAACAAGGTATTTATTAGATACGACGATAAGAATAAGACGTTCGCCTCATGGAAAGTGCTGTGCCTGCTAACAATTTGGCGCTAGTTTGAATGATATACACATCGCATTGTCCTTATCGCCTTAAGATGTTTGTTACACGATGTATGTCTCGTTATGCAAGTAATTTCACTAGCTACAGCGCCCATCGGAAAACAGTAATGTTTGCACAGTACTATTTGGTGGCAGACACAGGAGCTGCGGTGGTATAGCTGTTTTGCTGAGTAACAGATACTTACCATCAGTAAAAAAGATTAATCAATAATCGAGGACATGAAAAATATTCTCAATTTGTTCCATAAATGTTTTTGTTTGACCTTAACTTCTATGGAGAAGTGGTTTTTCGATATTTTTTTTCTTAGAGATTTTACCTTGTACGGTTGTAATCTCCAAGAAGTACAAAAGCATTTGGCTAGTTTTTGATTAAGAATGACCTTGGCTCTCATTAGCGAAATCTTTGTCCTATTATTAGAAACATTAAAAGGTCTGTATATTTTATTTATTTTACGCTGTTTTATAGGTTGTTGAGGAATTCGGACCAAGTTTTGAAAGATGGCAACGAAACTGTCGAGGCGTTCAGCCAAGCAAAGAAATATATGGGGGCGAAATCTTATATGCAGACGAAAGGAGACGAATCCAAAGGAAAATTGTCCGAAATGCTTGTTGCCAAAGTAGGCTTACTTTTTTATATTATACATAGATCTTTTTATATAAATAATTGCTTTAGAAATATGGCCCTGTCAACGTTTACGTTGAGAACGTTGTTCTAATACTTTGTTCGTTCATCGCTAGGGTCTCATAACGCCGCAGATGTTGAAGAAACTTCAACAGGAATTATCCACAGACAATAATGAGAGGGGAAGGAAGAAAAGTGTTTCTAGAAACAGAAGGAAATGAGTACACATGAGAGGATGCGATGTTAACGGTGTATTATAAAATCAGAAATGTGAAATAAAGCACTACCATAGATTTAAACAAATTGTTTTTACTATAATGACATGACGTAGCGTTAACGAGACATAGCCGGGGCTTTTCGTGGCGCAATAACTAAACGGCTTGCCAAGTAAAATTGATAACTCTCATGACTCTGAACCATGTGTTGTGGAGTTTCGTTGGTGGTTGAATTACTTGAAAACACTTGGCTAGCTACCACCCTTATATAAATCTGCAGCATTGCTGTATTCTGGCTGTCAACATATCAAAGCCAGAGTACTTTGTACGAGCCTCCATCGACCACGCCTTCATTGTCACTTAACATCACAAGAAATTATGGTCAAGTGTAAGCCCGTAGAACAGAAATAAGGCTCGGCTTTTGCGACTACGGAGCGAGATGCTGCTCAACAGTCCTTTTTAACCTTTTCATGCTTAAATATATGTATATGTAGTACAAATACGAATAGATCAATACATATGTGGGATTTAGGCTTCGTGATCTAAACCAGCGATCCACGCAATCACCGCCACGCTTTTCTATATCCTCCCGTTCTCGTTGTCACTGACACCCTGTACTTCCATTGTTTTTCCCCTTTGCTTTTTAATTCCCTTCCATCCTTCTTGCTTCACGCTATCTCCTTACAACCTGCTTACATTCCTTACACATATACACTTGAAGTGTTATATATGATTGCCAGATATACCATACATACAACACTCATGTAGTTGTAGCAAAGTTTATTAACACCATATTAAAAGCTTTAAAACATATTAACTTAGATACCTGCGATAAAAATACAATGTAACCAAGAGCCTGATATTATACATTAGAAAAGAGTAGTCAGGTTCTGCATTCAATATGGGAGCGAGTGTTTCGACTTTGAACAAGAAATTATATTAAAAAAAAACCGTTTTTTAAAACGAAACTTTTATTATTTGCGAGGTTGCGTCGCTTAATTACGGAGTTCCTACGGTCACCTTCCAGCTCCATCATCAGATCAGCTCTATGTCATAATATTGCATTGTCATCCGATTTATACATGCAAAATTTCAGCTCAATCGGAAACCGGGTAGTTGATCAAATTTAACTTGCAAGATTTGATTACAGACAACCGGACAGGTGAAACTAAATAAAAGCTTTTAAAATAGCAACAAATCGTTACATTTCTTTCTAAATGACTATTTTCCGATCTGCGCTTCAATGGTACTCTGCGAAAAACCTAAAAATACGTGAACTGCATACTAATTGTTAAAAGAGATTTCAAAGATATACAAGTTATCCGTTCGCACTGGTCATTCGGGAGATTTATGTTCATCGGCAGACGGGTACAGGTTGAAATGATGATTTAAAGATAAGCAATAAAATACCCTTTTTTCAGTTATCTGCGGTGTTCGTAACATTCACTAGAATAAAAACTTGAATGGTTTAATTTATTTAATATGTACGTACGATTATACAATATTTATATGGAGACGTAAAAAAAACTATCGGTTCACTATAAACTTGTCACTAATTAAAAGGTTATCTATACACATATTATACTAACAAATGGAGACCTTGTGACATCTCATTATACTTATCACTGTTTGAGGGTAGGTACTTTTAATATAGCAACTGTTGTCTTATATTGTTTTGATACCGGTGAATGATGCGCGGAGTTAAGTTGGATAGTTTAATATTACTTATTTACCTTACAAAGTTTACTAACAGTACGTATTATAATTATTTTATGATACATTTAGTGTATTACGAAGTGAAGTAAGTTATATGCTATTATAGGTTTCAGAGTTTTCGAACACGAAGCTGTAGAAACAATACTTGCGCTCGAAAATGAGGACGTTATTATACAGTGTAAAACGGATATGCCTATATCTTATTGCGGATTTATTCATCCTAGCGGAAGTAGATATTCGTAAGTATTTAAATCGTTGTTTTTTTTTTGATATCATAATAAATTACAAGAATTGTTTTTACGCGGAACCGCAAAGTTTTTCTTAGCTAGTCGAAATAAAGAAATTAAATATCTTTTAGCATACGTTTTCATAAACTACTGTTTTGGATAATCCATCGTTATGTTTTATATTGTATTAAATGTAATAATATGTAGACTACTAAAAGATAATGCACCCTTATATATGTTTTCTGCTCAACCCTTTGGTAGACTGGGAGGGAATGTTTTTTTGTGTGTTTAAATAAAGCTTTTAAATAAAAATCTGTGAAACACATACCAATTTGTAATTATCAATACATTTACATTTTAATCTTTAGAATTTCGCATTATTTATAAGATTTCTTCCATAGCTTATACTTCGAAATTGTTAATATCGTAAGGATCACTTTATAAAAGGTGAATCGTGTTGAGTCTATTACAAAAAAACGCGCAATGTACACGCAAGCGCAATGTATGTATTACTTAGATTGTAATTAAAATGCACAATAGTATAATATATCGGTCTCCGGCATGCTTCATTGATTACAAGAAACAGCTGATAAGAGCATTGTGTACATCGGGAGCGTGTTCTGTTTATCTCGTCGTTTTATGTCATAAAAAGAAAAACTGTTTTCATTTTGTTAACCGATATGTTTTCTTTCTGTTTTATTTATATTGTATTTTGAGAAGAGCACATCGAGGTTATTCTCATATAAATACAAAAATAAGAAGGAACTGTAATTTGTTTAAGAATAGGTGTTAGATAAATTTTTAGTGCTACTAATAAATACTACTTTAAAAGTCAAAGGTTTGACGCCCACCGAGCTTTCGCATTCAGAAACGGAAAAAGGTGTTTAATACCACTAAAAAGTGAAAAAGTATCATTTTATTATTGTAGCAGTCATTTAAAAATTATAAAATCGATTCATTTGATTAATAAATGATATGCACAGGTCAAATTCCGAAAATAACGGTAATTGCATCGTGAAAATAAAAGCAACTAAAGCAGATGTCGGCGAGTGGAAGTGTCACATAGGAATGCAGTCAGTCCACGTTGAGATGATGAAACGAATCGAATTGAGGGTGGTGGGACGGATGGCGGCGGTGCAGGCGAATCTCACAGCAATGCACGGGCAGCAAGTGACACTCACTTGTGCTACTACCACCGGCATGATGCCTGTGAGCTACTGCCGATTTGAACCTCCAAACGCTATCCCATTCAATATCGATTCATCAGTAGATTCTTCTTCGTAAGTGCGACATTAATATTAATAGTATATAATTCATTATTTATATTAAACTCAATACCTATTTATACTTGATCATAGTTCACATGGTATTACGACAGAACCAATTCGTGGTTGCTTAAACTTACTTGCTCAGAATATTCTGGCTCTCAGGTATAAAGCCGGAACACAACAACGCTTTTACCTAACAAAATTCAGATCATGTGGCTCTAAAATCGAACCAGGGACTTCCGTATTACAAAACAAATTCTTGATCCATGACGTTACCAAAGTTGTTAAATTAATGCATTTACTTTTGTTCCAGTCCAATTTTGAACAAATACTATTTTCCGCCGAATAAAAGCTTAGATCGCGGCGATTGTGCTGTTACCATACGCAGAGTGAACTACGAGGACGCGGGAGTCTGGACGTGCGGAGCAGGCCTGGATGATGGGAAAGAACACATAGATCAAATCACAGTTGTAGTCGAAGGTTTGTATTTATTGCTATGTGAAACGGAGTTATAACTAACCTCCCTCTAGAAATCCAAAACATTGTTGTATCTTCTGGATCACACCGAGCGAGATTAAAAGAATATTTTATAGAAAACCAGCCTGGGTGTAGTTTCAAATAAAATATAATCACGACGCCTGTACTAACTACATAAACCGTACTGACTTCCGTGTAATAACTACTTAATTTGCTTGTAATTTATGTTTAAGAATAAAAAATTAGATTTAGCGTCAGAGATACACAATTTTACTAAAACAAAAACCATAGTTATTAGAAATTTAACTCCGAACATTTTTAAATTACATATCGAAATATGTCAATAGTTCTATCGTAGTAGATCTAAATCACTAATAAATAGTTACTTTTAAAATAATCGATTTTTTGATTCAGGACTTTATACAATGTCAGCGTCAGTGACCGCAGTCACTATGGGCAGTATTTTGATTGCCGCTGTACTGGGAGCTCTTGGATACGTTGCGTGGAAGAGGCGGTGGATACTGGGAAGTCATCGACAACAGAGCGAGGTGGTAGAGGTGCAGGAGATGCAAGAACTACAGCAGACCTCACAAATGCCTAGAGCGATACCTACTGTATTGATTCAGTCTCCATCAACGCCCAGCAGCTCTGTTTCATCTCCTTGATATTTCATGTTGTCCCGCAGATCGCAGATAGATAGATAGTTAAATGTGTTCATATTTATAAATCACAATCGTTTAAATATGTTTTAGTTCTCCACAAAGAAGATATAAAGATCCAAGAGTGTATGATATTATATATATGTAAATAGAGCACTACAACTTTATTTTAACAATATGTCCTATAACCTGCACTTGGCCAGAGTGGATAAGTAATAAGCCTTGTGAGGGCCATTTACTATTATTAACTATATTTGAAGATTATTTTTTTTATACAACATGAATTAAAATAATTCCCTATTTTAATAAGATAAATAATAAATGATGTAATACTTTCCTTGGTTGTACTTTTTTCATAGTAAGGATAATTATTTTTTTATGGAAGATACTAAATATCTATATAAAACTGGGTAATTATCTAATGTGCTTATGTATAAAATAATTATCCAGTTTTATATCTTTAAGTTTTTGTCTGTGTTTCAAAATAAAACAATAAAATGCACAAGTCATTTTTTTTTAATAGAACATCAGAAATTCTTTCAATTTAAAAATAATTCCTTATTCAGCTGATATAGTCAAGAATAATAAAATTATACAGTGATAAGTATTGAATAAGTTGTGGAATAAGTGTTTTTGTTAGTGATAACAATGTGAACATCCATAAATGTATATGTTTATTCATTTATGATTAGCAAAATATATCATTATTTCAGTAAATGTACTTTATTGAAAAGGTATTTAATTATTTAATCAAACACACAATTCCGTTCCATGGGATCACTTACTAATCATCATTTTCACAATTAATATTTATTAGTAATATTTACAAAAGTTGTTAATTACAAGTAACTTTATAATATAAAAAAAATTGCATGTAATCATTGCCACAGCAAAGCGTAAAATTTACTATCCTGCATGTGACTTTACCAATATCAACTTATATACTTAAACAAATGTTATTTTCCATTGCAACTGTGTAATTGTACAAAACAAGCAGGACATTCACCTTAGAATTGATAATTAAAAATGTGGTGCTAGGTAGAATGGTATACACTGCACCACATTGTACTCTTTGCCTTGAGAAATAATAAAATATGTCTTGGCGCTGCACAGAACAATAATGAAACACAGTAATGTTTCCTCACTATAATTTGAAGACAGAAATAGGTGCAGCAGTTTGTACCTATGTAGACTGTCTTTTAATAAAGAAAATGGTCAATAGACTATTACTTTGATTTAAAATTTACCGGACATTATTATTAGTAGCTGGGATGATTTAACATGATTGCTAATCTTTCCATATTAACAGCATATACAGAGTGACATGCAATAGCATTTCGGTGTGTGAGCAGCGTGTGGTAAAATTCATCTATTGTAAGCTTTTGATCATTCGGCTCCATATTAGGGACACTGTGAACAAAATGGTAAATCATAATTTCTTCTGTTGTTCATGTTTATAGAGTGAATTGTTTTTATTTTTATATATTGTGACCAATTTTAAAATATGTATATAATATAATAAAACTGTTTTTTTGGTACATGTGCTTTAAAAACATTTACAGAAAGCAGAAAAATATTTTATTTTGTTATTACAAATGGTTAGCAAGATTTAATTTACTTACACAGATTATAAACCCATGTGTGTTATTTTACCTAAATTACTATACATCAAAGCACTGTTTAATATTTTAATAATACAAAACATAATTATGGAATCATTAGATTTTATTGCATAGATTTATTTAATCTACACTATTAGAAAAAGCAAAAATGTCTTACCTGCATGCTATTTCGAGGGCTGCTGATTGTTCTACCTCATCAATAGTTGGTGGACAACGAGGACCTAAAGCATCATTACTATCATCTAAACTCACTCTACCTTCATTCTGTGGATCATATAGTTTATTGGTGTTCCGAAGCCACATATTAGGCATATCACCACCAATGTCATACATAAAGTGTGTGTTTCGAGTCTTGTAGCCTTTGCGTTGAGATATAACTGTACTAATGATATTTTTAAGAAAATTTTGAACAGCTACAACAATCAGATCAGCAGCTTCGTCATCAGCTCCTTCCAGTCCAAGTTCCCAAGCAGCTAACATAAAGCGGCCAACAACTAATGCATGATCCGGCAAAAAAATTTCCTGTAAATAATAAAAGAAATTCCATAAATTTTTTACAATTTAATATACAATATATTGTTATTAAAATCATCAATGGCGCCATTATAAATTAATAAGAGTTCTAATTTTATCATAAATATTGTCAATTGTAAATAAGAGAAAACCTGTTGACTCAGGTATTGTTGACTCCCTCGAGTTTATAAAAAAATAATAAATTATTTAGTGAATCTGCATAAAATATGATACAATAGAAGACCACTTACTTGGGCTGCATATTTGACACCATCACTTCCTGCCCCAGGTGGAGAGTTAGGAGGCAAATATTCCAGCAAATCGACAGCTTCGAAGTTTGACTTCTCTGAAGTGCGGGAGTTTCTTTTATGGCGCCTACTATTACGGTTATGTGAACTCGCTTTTTCTTGTGCAATAGTTATTGATGTTTCAGCCAAACCTTCGACTTTATTCAGGAGGGCTAGTAGGAATTCATTATGATAATGCACTTGATCCAAAGTTAATAAAGCCCGTGCTTCGGCGTCAAATTCTTCCTTAGTCAGTTTCATACGAAACCATTGCTTCATGTGATTGAAATATTTTGAAGATTTTTCACCTAACACGTCGTTCAGCTTTCGTCTAGTTACGTTTAAAGCCTCTGAAGCCATAATCTATACAATGCAACTATGCTTTTGTTCAAACCGTACTTGTATTATAATGCATTTAATTTTCAAATATAAACAAAAACAAAATAACTTGAATTTGTCTATATTTCAAAACATGTTATAAATTTATATGACATGTTTGACAATAATTTTTTTTTAACCGAAAGACAATGGTCTAAAGATCTTACAGCTTTAGCTTCAATTTTATTACATCAGCAGTTGGAAAAAATTTAAGAGAATTTTTATTAAAAAATCTATAATATTTAACAAAAATTGGCTACATTATATTTTATAATATTCAATTGTTATTTAAAAATAAACATTAAGTGTATTTAAAATAATACTATTGTCATGCCCATTTATTTCCAGGTATTTTTCTTTCTTCTTGCTAGGGATTGTCTCCTGGCGGTCATGTGCTAAGACGTTTAAAAGTTCTTCTGCCGTTATCAGAAATCTTAGTATCTTGTTGCGTATTTTCTATTAAATGGTTTAAATTGTGTTTCTAGGTTACAATTATAAAAAAAACGCAGTAAGATTGTAGGAAACTATTTATTAAATATTTTCTGAGGAGGTTCTTTGGACGCCACTTTTAACTATTTCGATTTATAATAAATGATTAAATTTGTCTGTTTTGTGTTTTATTTTGATGATTACCGTTTGTTTCTGACTAAAATACTCGAAGACGCAATTTTAAAATTTATCCCATTATATTTTTGATGAAACAGGAAATCATTGATTTGTACCGGTCATTTTCGGATGAAGCTTGATGCTTTTGTTTCTCTTTACTCATTGTCGCTTTAAAAACTAGTGGGAGTATTATTCGTTTAGAATTTTATAGCCAAAGGTAATCCGATGAAGATGTAAAAGTCGTTAATAAGACTAACAGCAACAAATAATTCATAGAAAAATAATCTTGAACTTTAGTAAAAAAAAAATAATATTCCTTTAAGATGTGTATACAAATTAACAAAAATTTATTTTAAGAAGTACTTATTCATATGTATCAGTAAATAACAGTTTTGATTGTACAATAAATATAAAAAAGGACTGGTCGCAGAATAAGTTCATATTCAAAATAACGAAAAAAATGTTTTTTTTATTAATAACTACTATCACCCATTCGTAAAGTATTGCCATCAGCCATTGAATTATTTTGTAAAAATGACATTATTTTAAAACATATTTCGCGGTTTCAACTTGATATTTACTCCATTTTCGGACCGTAATATAATATAAGCAACAAGCTCAGGTTCCAGTTTTGAGGGTAACAATTCGAAATGTCGGATAATGCCAGAAAGTGTGACTTTTATTTCAAGCATTGCAAACTTCTGCCCTGTAAAAAGAAACATTTAATTTTTTATTGTTCAGTTTATAACAAATAAAAAAAACAGACTTTAAAATATATAGGGAAAGACAATAAAGAATGAAATCGTCTACTGTCTCCCGTCGAGAGAACTAATACCGTTTAACTAAATATTGAAGTAATGTTCAATATTTTGTTAAAAAGTAATGTATCCCTTTTTTGAACGTGCATGATAAATTTTTCAAATGTTTTGAAAGATATGGCAATGGTTATACGTAAGTCTAGCATTGTACAAGAAATAGCATATAGGTACAGAATACACATTTGATTTTGACACTTTCTAGATTGTCATTGGGCCTAAATTGTACTTAACTGTTTACTAATAAAAGTAAATGTTTATTATGAAATACACACGTTAATGACCACAATCTGTATGAGATTGTCTCACGAAGAAAATAATATTTTATTAATGCAATTGGATATTTTCCTACTTTTCACAATCGTGCACTCTTAGTAGTTGCAACGACGAATAATCTTGTCACTCAGTTGAGAAGGTACATTGTTTCACATCGTAAAACGACTTGAAACTAAATAATGTTTAAATAATTGTATTAAATAATACAGTAAATGTAATTAGAGGTGAATGCTGTTTTATGAACTTGGCTCATTGTAAATATTTGAATACAGCCTACTACCGAGAAAGGTAACTGTGTTAAATGCATTAGAGTGAAAGGTTCTTAAACTAAAGCTTTTTGCTTCGTTTTTTAGTACAAAAACAATGAGGGACTGGTATAACCTGCCGGCGTCCGTGTCTTCTGTTCAGATATGAAGTGGGAATGTTTTAGAGAAGAGTGAATTGGCTATTTCTAGACTGGTACGATTTATCGTGAGAGATGACACCTCTTATTATCGACC
>DWMX01001008.1:0-18555 GCA_018246375.1 Byasa alcinous | reverse complement strand
CCCCCCCCCCCCCCCCCCCCCCCCCCCCCCCCCCCCCCCCCCCCTAGTTCAACTGGCTCCCCAGCCCCACCGCCACCGCCAGTCCCCTCGCGCGCGCCTCCGCGTCCGCGGCGCGCGCGGCCCGCCGCCTCCGCACGCAGAGCGCGACGCCCGCCGCCAGTGCCAGCAGAGGCACGACCGCTGACGCCGCCGCGATCAGTGCCACGTGCCCCCGTGACAGTCTCCCGTCGTCCACTTCACCCGTTTCGTCGCCCACTCGTCGCAAATGGCCCCCGGCCGGCTTCGCCGCCGCCAGATCCGCCAGCGACACAGTACACAACTTTCCGCTCCAGCCTCTCGGACATAAGCAGGTGTATCCGTCGACGCGGTCTTTGCACGTGCCTCCGTTTCGACAAGGAGATGACGAGCATTCGTCTACGTCTATGCTGCAGTCTTTGCCCGCAAAGCCCGCGCGGCAACGGCACTCATAGTCGTTGTCGAGGACGAAACACTCCCCACCGTTAGCGCAAGGCTTCGCGAGGCACAAGTCAACTCTGGTTTCGCATCTTGGTCCTAGAAATCCGGGAGCACACTGGCAGCGCTGGCCATTCACTAAGTCTACGCAGGTCCCACCGTGTTCGCAGAGAATACCCGCGCAATCATCTATATCTATCTCGCAACGGTTGCCGCGGAAGCCGGACTTGCAGTTACAGCGGAAGCCGTCGCCGGCACGAGAGCAGGTAGCACCGTTTCTACAAGGATTGGCGGCGCATGGATCGGCTTCCACAGCACAATCTACTCCCGCATATCCTGCTGGACAAACGCAAACGTATCCAGAAGATCGTGGCTCGCAGGTACCACCATTTCGGCAAGGTTGATCGGCACAGGTCAGTCTCCTGGTCTCGCAGCGTGCACCTTCATAGCCCGAAGGGCAAGCGCAGGACAATTCTCCGCCTTCATCGGGAACACATGCTCCTCCATTACGGCAAGGACGGACTGCGCAGGAATGTAAGGATTTTTCGCAATCAGGTCCCGTGTACTCTGCAGGGCACACGCAAGTGTAGCTACCTTGTCCTGTGTTGTGACAAGTACCGCCGTTCCTGCACGGTCGATGGTTCGTGCAGTAGTTAAGGTCTTGGTTGCAAAACAATCCGCCCCAACCCTCCTCGCAGATGCAATCCCACGGCTTGGAGCAGGTGCCATGAACGCAGCCCGGATGCCGCTCGCATTGATCGCAGAGTTCGCCCACCCAGCCCGAATGACAACTGAAATGAAGGGAAAACATCGGTCAGTAAAAATACGAAGTGATAACAAGCATCTAAAAAGCATGTCTTTCACTGCTCACGGAACAATGTGGTGCATGAATGATTTAGGCACGGAGGGAGGCAGCGCGAGCGTTTAGCAGGTCGGTGTGAAGTGGATACTCACATGCACTCGTCGGGCTTGACGCAGTGGCCGTGCTCCGCGTCGCAGCCGGGCAGGCAGCGCGCTGGAACAAAAGAAACTCTCGTTAAAAATATACAGAAGGTGAGCACTTAAAATAAATGCAACGATGGAAGATCAACGCATCGTCCGAAGGTCTGTGCGAGTTAACTTTGGAATCTCGATTCGCAAAGGACGCGAGCAACAAAGAGAGAGGTTCGTTAGTGATCCCGACTGGGGGGCGAGGTCGCGCAGCGCCGACGTATCTCTCGGCGACTGCAACGTCCTCCATAAACTTTACAGCCCGCATTAAATAAATTTTACCTTCAAACGCGGAGCAGGTGTGCGCTTCCTATTTGTGATACGATTCCGTTGCTATGGACACGGTACAATACATTATACGATACGAAATGTTTGTTTCTCAACGGACGCGAAGTATCAGAATGGATCGTGCGCGTCGTTAACTGTGTGATTTACGCTTTGAACAATGCGAACCTCGCTCCTGTTCCGGCTGCAGCTCGCGAGTGGTGGCGGGCGCGAGCGGCGCCGAGTGCATTGCGGTTTGTGAACCCGAGAAGGCGTCAACAACAAAGGTAATGGTGGTAATGTAAGTCGACGGAAAAAATCGTGTTCAGAAATAAAGAAGTGCGGCGCGCAGTCGTATCGCTCGGGTGCGCATGGGCAACTTATCGGAGCGAATACAAAGGGGGCAGATAGCGCGGGGAGCCTAACCGACGCTCGACCGTTACTAGTCCCCTAACTAGAAAAATACTAAAGGCGCCATTTTGCTCGCAACTCGCACTCCTATTGCACATTAAATCCAAGTTTATACAAGTTTAAATTGAACGAGGAAGCACTTTGTATATTTTACTGAAACGATGCAACTTGCTCGGCTCGACGCGGTGGGATATAGGAGATTAGCCTCCCCCACGCCCCCTACGCCGTTATATAGGTTTAAACTTTGCGTAAGCTGAGCAAAGCTCCCGAAAGCGCACTGAGCTAAGCGGCTTATGACTCGCTCTAACAAATTGGAGAGGTTAGTTTTGAGATAGAATTTACACGGGGCTATACTTCCGACGCAGCGTAAATACTTGGGTATTAAAGGTTAATTAGGAAAAAGTTTATTTTAAATGTGTAGGCGCCAGGCATCGGTGCATCAAAGCGCAGATCAAAGAGTTTGAAGTAGTCGAATTTATTACTCATTGCACTATCCACTCTAGAGCGATGCCACTCGAGTACAATCTTATCCGGATCCTTGAACGGTTGGTAAAACGGGAGTCGTAAAAGTTACACGAAAGTGTCAGTAGGGTTAGTGAACAAGTGGCGCGGGTGGCGGGCCCCCTGCTGGGTTATTAATTATCAATGGAAACGAAGAAGTATCGATCCAGTCCGCGCAGTACGGCCGGGGTCTGCTCGAGGCCAGGTAAGACGATGAAAAAACCTACCCTAGACTTCTCACACGTGTTCCGGTCCTGCGCAAATATTTAGTGGTCCCATCTGTTCGCGACGGGAAACGCGGGCCGCGTGGGATTCGCGATTCGGGAGTAGGTTCGTGAGAACCGCGCCTGGACCGGCAATTAGTCGAAATTGCACTGTTTACCCCGGTCATTAGCGAGCGGTGTTGCCGGATAATGTTTTCGGCGCATGCAAATCATTTCTTTCGGGGATCGCTAAGCTTTCCCAGAAGGTCGGATACGTTTCGGCAGATGCTGTGTGTACCGTGACACGGTCAAGAGAGGAGTTTATTTCGATTGGCGTTTCGTTTCCCGTGTAAAGGTGTTTTGACCCGGTCGGCGGCGGCCGTGTGTATGCGTGCGCGAGCGCGGAGCCTTGTTTTCATTTCATTATGGCCGCTTCTCTCGCTTTTACATTTTCGTAATCGTCGATACAAAATCCCAGTTAGGGTTGTGTGTTATATTGTATTAATACCATCTTACTCTTTTGTTACGGAACCGAATTAAATTAGTGAAACAAGGAAACGTACTATTGTAGTTAAAGTTATTTCTTATTGTAATGAATTTGTAATGTTTACATTGATTACGTTCGCTGTCACGGGTTGTGTAGTAGTGTATGTGAACGTAAAACTGGATATCGATGAGGCATTAGTAGATACATTTGGACGTGAATGCCGGCAGTTACAAAACGTTTACTAACGCGCGGCTATAAAACTGTAGCTGGAGGTTAATACGGTTTCCGAGCCGCGAGGTGTCAGCCCTGACGCGGGAGAGGGACGGCGTGCCGGCCGCGCTCGCCGTCTCCGTCTGGCGCGTTTTTTTGCGGCGCCGGAGTGTGGGAACCCGGCGGCAGGTGGGGCTGCCGAGATTGCGATGACATCCGCCCGCCACAATGCATCTCGAACGCGGAGTTGTTTCACGACGCGTTCAACATACGCCAGCGTTTGAAAGGTTTAGACGAGCGCTTTTTTTTTTATTCAGTATAGACCAGTGCTTGACTACGATCTCACCTGATGGTAAGCAGCGATGTAATCTAGGTGGTAAAGCGCACTAGTCGAGAAGAAACACTGAAACGCTTTTTGTGCGCGTCCGCCCGACACTATAGCAAATTATACATACACGAATCGTTTTAATCGCACACCCGAATGGCTTCGAATGTTACAATTTAAATGCAACACAGTTTCGATTATTAGGATACGTGTTGTAGTTTGAGCTAGCTTTCACCCTCATAATGCAAATGCCGCCACAATGTTGCTGTGCTCCGGTCAACATAAGAGCCGGAATATTCTGGGTGAGTGCGCTTCACCACAAAAAACCTCATCATCAATAATAATATTATATAACAACTTAATTTGCAACTATTGATAAATTCTTAAAATTAATATAATTAACACGAGATTTTACAGACAAAAACACGCCGAAAAGCATTCTTGTTTACAATCTCGTAGGATATAATTAAGTATTCTAAATATGCTAATAAAAATCTAGCGGTAGACATTGATTAATGTTGTGTTGATACAAGACTATCTGTCGGATGCCTTTGTTTACGCATACATCCATAGAGACGGAGACAAGTTGACAAAGACCACACGCATTCCCAACAGTGCGACACACAAATAGACAGACAGTCCTCACTAATGTGCTTTGAAATAAATCGATGCGATTAATTATTGATCTTATAATAAAAAGAGATGTCGGATAACCTTGATAACTTTAAACCTCATGTGACTAATGTATGACAAATACCTTAGTAATTAATTTCAATTATACTTAAAAAAAGGTTTTTTTAGATATTATTCATCGATGCAATAAATTTCAATCATTTGATAAGCACCAACAGATTAAAAACGTTGCAGTGTTGGTAACCAGTTGCGGAGTCCCATACAAAATTAATTTTTTTTAAGTATTAATTAATCTATGTGGAAAAATTTGCATTCATAACAATTACTAATAAAAATTCATATCATTAATCTACCGATGCGATGTTAAGAAATAACTCCGAGGTTGTTAACTTTATAACTAAGAATTAAACTCTATTAAATTAGAATAACAAAGCTTAACGATATGTGACCGTTATTTCTCTTCGTTACTTTTAGTGTTTGCTTAGCGCGGTATTATTATAACGTTTCAAATACAATTATCAAATGGTTTGATTCCCGTGTCTCCATGTAAAGTATCCGTCATGACGTAATAAAAGAGGTGAGGTCGTAAAAGTGTTTTACGAGAGTCGTAACGTAAAATGTATCTGATCCCTTTGTATTGCTGCTTAATAACGCCGATACCATCCTGAAAATAGTTTATCGAACGTTTTACAACGATCACGTTACGTGTGCCGATATTTATAGAGATTAATTTATCAGTGATATTCCGGTGGGAAACGAGCGCATTGTTGTACTTAGTAAATGAGAATGTAGGAAAAAAATCTTGTCTGTGACCAATGCTATTATACTTAATATAAATAAAAAGACAGTGGAACCTCTGACCCCCCACTCGATGAGTCACTTAGGTGCGGCGTTTGCTCGCACCGCAAAAACCAGGACGCGAAGAGAAAACGTTTCGCTGGTGTTGCCAGTGGAAAGGTCGCGTGGTTTCAATTAGATACATTTATGGGAGGATGTTCGACTGAAATTTTTGTCCGTAACCTGCTTTTAATGAGGAAGGAGTGAATTAGAGTACGTTCCACATATTAATTGCAGCGACACGTAATAATTATCGCGTCGAAATTTCAATAGTTCGCTGTAATTAGAAACTGCCGCTGTAGTGTAATACAAGCACCGTGAGACTGCATCGCCGATTTATCATGCCCGCGGTACAAGCACAACTTTACGAAATGTTTGGAATCGTAAGTAGATATGTATATGCAGATGCTTTTAAAGTTTAAATCGACTCACGTTTAGAGCAGTAGTCGCCGGTCCAGCCTGGGCGGCAGACGATCTCTCCGGCGGGCGAGCAGGTGTAGTGCCCGAAGGAGTCGTTCCTCGGCCTGCAGAGCACCTCGCAGCCAGGGCCGTAGTAGTGAGCAGCACAGGTGACGCGGTAGGACAGCCTCAGGTGAGCGCCGCCGGCCCCGCCCCACCGTTGCTCTTCCTCCACCCAAGGGCCGCCGACGTCCGCTATACTCTGCTTCGTCATACGGGCAATCAGGCTGTCTGTGAAATCAAAATATTAACAATTACAAGCTGAATAAAGATTATTCTGTTTTATAATGCATTAGTAATTTATGTTCATAGAAAAGCTATTACATAAAGCAACGTCCATAAAGACGAGGTTCGTGCGCTCGTTAGAGATCAACATCTCGGTAGGATAACGACACGCTTAATTTGATTAAGACGAAAAAAGTATTATCTGCGTTTGTTTATCGCCGTGGGAAAGGGTTATAAGAGTAAATTGACCTGTTAGTGTCTATTTGACGCCCGCATTCGAACGCGGGAACGGGAATTCATTGTTCCCAAGCGTGATTCACTGCTTTGCTTCGTTGGCGCCCGTTTTGATTGATTAGGAGTTACCAAACACATTCTGATGCAACCGGTTACTGGATTACGAGGAAACCGAACGTTTTTAAGGAAAAAATCGACTCGTTATCTGTTGCACCTATCGCGGATTGAAGTTAAAAAAAAATTATGGACCCATTCATCAAAACAGCGGCCGTCGAGTCGGAGGCACGCTGAGAAACCTCGGTATCGCCGAGTTCCTACATTTATTTATTTCCACTCGTGCCTTCCCGGTCGTCTTTTTGCCCATCCCGACGCTACATTCCTAAGCCGGTAATCCCGACGGCAGATAAAATTAAACCAGACGCGAAACAAAATTAAAAGGTACATAAAAACGATCGAAAGCCGACTAATTTCGTGGCGGTGCCCGATACGAACGGATTGTTCTTTGTATTGCGCGGGGCGTCAGCGACACCGGCCGCCGGGTAATGAGATGCTGTATCTCCGATCGGACATTCCTCACAACCTCTCCTTGTTTATTACTGACGTGAACGTTAATAGATTTCAACGTGATATACAAACCTAGCTTTACCTTAACTTTATGTATACCAATATCTACAAAAGTATACACATTCTTGTTAATCAGAACGATTGTAAATCTTATAAATATAAGTTGTAATTGAACGTACCTTAATATAATATATTGTGTAAAGGTCATCATTACTTACAATATTATTCTAGTGTTTTAATTGATCTCGAATGTTGGACAATTCATTGATCGTACCGTATTTTGCGATCATTTATCATTTAAGAACGTACGAAGTGATAGTAGTTATTATTTCATAGTTTTCTTTCCTTTTTTTCAATTGTAAATAAACTGTAGATGCTGATGTCCGAATTAATGTAGTTTCATTATTATTCAATAGCTTCTGATTAATAAACGCTTAATAATTTGTTTTGGCGCGGCCACAACGGTTTGATCTGTGCGAACCACTGATGATTCAGTTTGAAACAGAATCGGATCCGACTGTTTAAGCCTACCAGTGATAATATCGAAGCAATAAATCTGTGAGATAAAACGCGTAGATACACACGCTGCCTACCAAACGAAAACATAATAAATATAGATTTATTCCGATTACGAATAGAAACCTTAAATCAATCGTATAACACCGCCGGTGATATATCATTACATAAAAAGTTAAGTATGCGGTCTAGAACATGACGACAGTTTCATAACTTCCGCAATTGAAAATCTAGATTCGAGTTGATGTCATGGTTTAGATATATTATAGAAGTGATATACAAAATCAATATGAATTAATGAAACATGTTGGCGATTAAAATCATTCAGAAAATTATTGAGTTATGGAAGGAGATTAGAAAAATGATGTGTGGGAACCGGGTTCGGTTCGCGCACAATTTTACTTTAATGCTTGCGGGAGAATTATGGCAACCGGGAGCCTGTTCTGGTGTTCTAGGGATGCTACATTACTGATTATTACCATTAGTTTTTTAATTTTTATTTAATGCTTATTGACAGTTGTAACAGATAATATATATTTGAAATTGTCATATAATGCACGATGAAGTGATGTTAAATAATTCTATTACATTTGCTAACCCTATCAGATGCAGTAAGTAATTTGTGAGGAAATTGCCGCTTTTTGTTTTCTATGACTCTCACTCGAAACCCCGAGCACAACAAATTACACTAATCATCGTAAACCGGCGCCGCAGACACAAAATGAAGGCATACGCTTCGTCTTTTAATATATAAATAAATAACCCATTTAAAGGAGGATGTTGTTAGTGTTTAACGTGTTATTACGGGCAGAGGTCAAACAGAACTCGGTGCCGAGGTAGCGTTATACAAAATAAAAGAGAGCGATTGAATCGATAATAAGGATTGGACGAGGCATCGGATGCGGACGATTTTGAATGCATTAAATGCGATTTTGAAGAGAATCGCCGGGATGCGATCACGCGATCCAGCTTCCGATGGACGTATCGATGTACCGACCGGAGGCGGGCGTTCATTATCCTTGAATTGACAACCCACCGGCGCGGAACGGATCCGGCTTATAATTTAATTAGTGAGAGGTGATGTATGGACAATCGTACACATCGATTTCGACGTATGAAGTAAAGGAGCGACGGCGTGCGAACACGGAGTCTCGCCGCGCGAGTCGCTTAACTACAATTGACCGTCTCGGCTCCGGCACTGGTCCGACCGGCCCGTCGCCGCTGTGGGAAACGGAATTTCATCAATGGACTGTGTACACAAACGGCTCACTCCTTTTGTTTATAAAACTGTCCACTTCTAATGCTCGTCGAGTTTTCAACTTGAGCGGCGCTTCACGACGCGGCCGGTAAACAATCTCGCGGCCGGGTCCCATCGCTTTTCGAACACGACTCGAGCCTTGAGCGAGATTAAAAAAATCTTTACATTTATGTATATATAAAATTTCGTACGTCATTCCCCGCAGATTAATTATCCATTGTTTTAGAGGAAACGGTAATTGCGTTCCGCGCGGCGAAATTTCCGAATCGCGCATTGCGCAAGTCAGAGCCTTAGCGAGAGGCAATTAGCGCGACGCTATCATGACGAGAAAGCTCTGGGAACTAAGAGCAGGGAATGCGTAATGAATTGACTAATAACGCACGGGTAAGATAGCGGACGTCACAGCATTGCTATCCACAATGCCCATCTTGAGTATTAGTAACCCGCGACTTGCCACTGATCGGGCAAGTTTTTTAAACTTTTTATTGCAACGATTAGTATCGATAACTTTATAAAATTAATTATATTTAATCTTTAATGTGTTTCTCTGAAACGGGAATTGTAAGTTAACTGGTACAGACAACACCTCGTCCGGCACAATACCGGATATCTGGCATAACTATCCACTGATCACTTAATGCTTTATTTCACACGCTCTCGGCGCGGCCGTGTGGAGGTGTAAATCGAGACAGTGCGATATCGTGAGCGCTGTCGGAGCGCCGGTAAACAAAGCGACGCATAGTGCCCACGGCATGTGCTCAACATCTGTCGACACTTTCTGGTTACATCATAAATTGAATCTTCCGGAGTTTCCTATACCATTTTTTACCAGCAAGCCGTACGACGATGGACGATGTAAATTCGACGTTCAACTTCCTCGGGGGTATATTTTTTTAAACAATGCACGGGGGCCCGTTAGTGGGCCAGGTGCGTCGAGCGTCGCCCCGGGCGCTGCATAAAAGATTTCGTTGAAGCCCGGCAGGATTGCGAGCCATTGTCGCGCAGATTTGTTAAGTCGCAGAATCTTATTCTGTTCGGAACAATGGTGTAAATCTATCATGCATTTGATTCTTTGCCCCTGTGTCGGTAAATCGTTAAGCGATTTACGCAACGACAAAAAATCTACTTTGAACTCGAACAATGCGGGTCCAGTAACGTTATTTTAAATTCTCGGGTTAACGTTGCCCGAATAAAGACGCTGCCGATTACTAGTATTAGAAATAGTTAAAAAAGAGCCATCGAATGTGATTTAATTAAGCATCGTGCAGCGAGATAGTGAGTGCACACAAACTGCGGTGCTTCTAACCTGTTATTATGGTTGATTAGATTTCTGTTGGTTACGTTTCTCGGTAGTGATGCGGCGCCGCCCATCGCTCCCGCGCCGTATTAAAAATACACCCGTCCTCTTGTTAGTATTGCCATATGAACATATTACACCGGATTTACAGCACATTCGACGGAATTTGTACTTATTGATTTCACTGTTTTATACCTTTGAAGTTTTGCTTTAATAATATATAAATTAATTTTTTTTTAAGATTAAACTAAAGCTAATGTACCAGTGTAAGTGTAAACATTGTCCTATTTCTTATTTATCCAATGGCTGCCCTAATCTCGAGCTATCCCAGTGGGGACGCTAATGATTTTCGGTAACCGGCTCCGTAGCGCACCGTATCTTCAAATCTCTTCTTAAGTAAATCACGCCAGGTTTTTTTTTATGGACCTCGAGTCGTAATTATGACGGTCAGAGTGCAGCGGGATCGGAATCTAATCATGAAATGGGCGGTGTTCAGTCGTATGGTATGCGCGCTCGCGAATATTAAAAACCGAAACGGGCGTGTCGCAAATCTATTCCATAATATGAAAGGTTTTGATTTATAATAACTGACTTTTGTTCGGTCAAGTAAAAACATCTTCGCATGTCTGTTTCATTTGTGCTTAATAAAATTGGAGTATCGATGATGTATTTACGTTCGTACGGTTTCATTTCATTTGGAATCTGTTTCTCGGTCACGCCATGTCGCATGTGCGCCGTTAACCCGTCGATAGTCTATAGGGCTTTTGCCAGCACGATATCGACTTCCGAATTATCATAGCACATCGAATTTGGACGAAATACGTATTTTTTTTTTTAAATAAAAAACGTACGGGATAAGCTATGTGTTTTTATGTGACAAGCTAGTCGTACCATCGAGGGTGTTAAAGAGGCCTGTGGACATCTCTGACAGGAGATCTTTACAAGTTCCCTTCCCCCTCGTTAAAAAGCGTCGGTCAACGGCCATCGGAATACATTAGTACATTTCTACTAAATTTTCGTCCTACAGAAGGCTGAGTTTATTAGAATACGGGGCGCATTGGCACGCGAATCACGCGCGACGCCGTGCTCGGAACACCAAGCGTCCGCACCATGGGAACATTTTTGTCCTCCACGGTGTGATAATATAAGCATTCAAATATACATACTGTCCGTTAAATGCACGATAAACACCCAGAATTACAGTGAAACCAGAATGTGAGCGAGTCGTGGCATACGTGATTAGAATTTTACAAAAAACAAGATGAAAAAATTAAGATATAATCGTTTTTCACATTACTAAACGATGCGTTATTTACTCACCATCAGATCTCGACGTCTCGTTCGTATCGTGCCACGCTTCGACTATAAGCGAGAAAGTGCCCTGAAAACAAAAAGAGAACATTAATACAGACAAAGTATTTAATATAAACTTAAAAAAGAAATAATTACTCGAACGAGCCGCACATTGTGCGTCTAAAACATCTATAACGAGTATTAAGCAAGTATTTTCACGTTCGTCTAGCAAGATAAACCAAGATATACCATCTCTCAGCCGGAGACCTTTAAAATGGGCGCGGCGGAGCGGGCATTTCAAATATTTCCTTTACTTTACGACCCGTTTCGGTATGGCGGATGAGTGTAAATTAACAGCATGATAGACAGGTGAAGCGGTGGGCAGATGCACAGTGAATTGTATTAATACGGGCTAAAAATACTCCGCCGTTCGTACATAACTCGCCCAATATGGCAGTCATCGTTTCCGTACGTGTACGTAGAATTTTTTTTTCTTACTGAAATGTGCTGCTATCAGATAGCGCGCTGTTGACATTTGTGGATGTTTGCTTAAGGAGGCAAAACGGTTGTCGAAAATACGATTAAATGCGATAACGCACGGCCGGCAGCTAACCGGCGCCTGCGCATGATTTATCAATGGGTTTTACAGCTCGGACACTCCCGGCTATGCGAAAATGTCTATAAAAATGGCGCAATTCCTGCTGTCTCGTTCGTTAACCTTCAATTAGCAAAGACAATACATTCATGCATTAAGTACGTATTCTCGCAAATGAACTTAAGGATTAAATGCTTGATCAAGTGTAAAGAAAAGCGCTGCGCTTGTGTTCTGTCGACTGAGAATGTTAAATGCTACTAATGCAGCAATCATGTTTTCTGTTTTGATAATTACCGATTGAACTTAAGTCAAATAAAGAAAGAAGTAATAAATTCGTTTAATGATCGGAGAGGAAAAATAGAAGCATAAAGAAAAGAGCTTTAAGAAATACATGAAACAGCGTTTCTATAAAAAAAAAAAATTCGTGTGCAATCAATAATCCAATCGGAACTTTACAACTAACGGCTTATAAAATCTTAAGACTCGAAGCGACGTAACATTGTAAAGGCAATCAACGGGGCGGCAGCTGTGACCGGCGGATATGAAAGGTCAACTTAATTCCTCCATATGACACGCTGCCTTACCGCATGATTCAATTTTTCACCCGCAGATGTCCCCCCCATCAGTCAATTAGCGGCGAATGAAAACATAATATGCATCGCGACTAGTTAACAATGAACTATTTAGCATAGGAACCCGCTAACAATCCATCATTGTGGATGGAAAACTGTAACTAGAAATCACATTTTCTCAGCGTCTCGCCGCTCGGCTTTGATAGGAAAGTTTACTTTTCAAACGACAATGTCGCGGTTTTGACGAATTTTTAATAAAGCCGCTCACTAGTGAGCCGAGCGGACGTGTTGTCGTCCCACTCTGAATACCAAGCAGGCTGACGATCTGAATAAACAAAGTTCAGCTTTAACCTTTATGTTGTGGGTCGTTCGGAACGTGGACTTTATTGGCTGGTGGCGAAGGAGCAGATCGTCGGGGAGCGGCGGCTCGATTCGCGGTGCACGGCGTACTACACAGTGTATTGATTTGTTAATCGGGTATGGAGAGCGCATTTCGGTCAGCTGTAGCCGGCCGTAAGTGTATGCCGGTTCCCACGGCAGTGACTCTCGAGCCAGCCCATAAAAAGCCGTCGACGTAAGCGTACGTGGTACAGGTAGCCTTTACAAACGTGCCGGGCCCCGCGATACCGTATACTTACAATGCCCGCGCGGACCAGCTCGCCGGCAATTAAGGAAACACACTTGTCGGTGTAAACTCGATTTATTTATTAAATGGTATACGACACGTCTGTAAGAATTTCGGTCTGTACCATTCTTGATGGCATATCTCCGGCTGAAGTGTTGCTACTTTTTTGTTGATTACGGATTATGGATGTCTGTATTAGGATTACTTGCTACAAATAGAAACCTATTTGGTTTTATTTTACAGCTTTTGTAAATGTGTATAAAATACTTTCTAAAATGAACATGCCGTGAAGTAACTTTAAAGTTTTGGTTAAGGGCAACCCTAAATGTGAAGCCATTAAATAGTATCCCTTGAATACGATGCGTTAAATTGAGTTTGAGGCCAGAATGGGAAAGATGTATAGATGTCGGGAGTTCAATGCAGGGGAAGTTATTTGATAATCGTTTTATGGGAGGGCCCAAAGGCTACTTCGACATCGGAGCCTGCGCACTTTGTTTATTAATTAAGGACATTCGGGGATACGTGGGAACCGGCTCGTTTTAACTTTTGTCTGTAGCCATCCGTTTGGGATCGTTTGCGGAACAAAAGGAATTATCCGAAGACTTACCTTTCCCACAAGTTTCGGCCACGTGTTTACATTATTACACTACCAACCATTGTTTACATTTATTGTTTGTTTGTTTAGTGAAATAAAAGCGACAGATGCTTCATTACCTTTTACGACAAGCAGTTCGGATGAAAGAGGATTAGTGTCTTTAAAATATGTTACTGTTAGTATTATTGTTTATAATAGTTATTGAAACGAGAAAATGTCTAGTTATTCGGAACACAAACACCGGGGCAAATGGTGAAGATCGTGATTTCATATTTCACACTTTGCTAGTGTGGTAACGTCGTTTGAACAGGTTTTTTTCATTTAACTATATCCCAATGCGCTGTAAAATGGAATTTGGCGTGTAAGGGCATAGTTATAAGGTCTATTGTGCATCGAGGTGCGGGTTCGTTCGCGGGACCGGTTCACGTAGTCGGGCCGAGGGAGCGTCGTGTACCGTCCATCAAATTAAAAGATACGCGAAATGCACGGTAATGAAGGACCCGTAACGTTTCGACGTTAAAGTGTTTCAGACGCTTTTAATCCAAATTATTAATGGCTTTAATTAACATTATCTCATTCTATTTCTTGCTCAGAGCACGAGGAGCGAAGAAGCTGCGATTCACTGAACTTATATGAGTACAGATCTAATCTTCATTTCTGTATACACCTTTGACCCTTTGCAAGTGCCCTTAAAGTGTATATGAATAAAAGATGCCTGCTTACATTTCATTATTTCATATCGTCGAAGCAGATGTCTTTAAGTACGAAATAAGCTCGGAAATGTTAACGTTGATTGAATAAATTACCGACAATGTTGCCAGTACCGTGTGAATGTAAGATTTTTATGTACGAATATTCTATATAAAAAATATCCAGGTCGACGCTTTATTGGCGACAGTGCACGGTTACGGTTAGAATGCTAAACAGTTTCGTGGTAAACACGGGTAAGTGTGACGAGTTCAAGTCTACAACGAGTCAGAATTTAGGATGCTGCCTTGTACTATCGCGCGTGTGTATGTAGCGTGCGCTTCGCAAGTTATACGGGTTATAGTTGTTGGTACACCGACACACCACTGTTTAAAGACAAAAGTCGGTTCTCATAACTATAATAATGTCGTTTTAAATTGTTATGACGGGACAAACATTATCGTTTGTCAATCGTATTAGCCATTGTTAAAAAATAAAAGCGAACTTTAAATACTTCAAAAAGAAATAATTCTTAAACTTTTAATGGAAATAGTTGAAGAATGTAGGTAATTAAAAATCTTAAAAAAATCACAAGCACCTGCCGAAATAATATAGACAGAACAAAAATTCCAATTTTATCCGCGAGCACAGCAATTAATATTGTCCAATTAAATTAAACTGTTAAAAATTTCTCACGGCAATCATAAAACGTAAACGCCCGTGTGGCTTTAGTCGAAAGTCAGAATAAACGGAGGTCGTCATATTGGAGAAACTTGGGCTCATTATAAAAGGATTAATTACTCCAGACGGGAATACCGAGAAGCATTAAAGTGTTAAAAAGGCGGTCGTAATTCAAACGGAAATGTTACAATTTAGGAAAGTTAAAAGTTATCTTCTACTAACCGATTAAGAAAAACAGAATATTTATTGCCACTAATCACAAAAATTGCCACATACAAGAAAGTATGCTGCGATGGTGTAGACGATGGTAATTTAAAACTACAGTGTTTTTCTCTGCCAAAAGCCCAAAGACAGATTCAAAGTTAGAAGAAAAGATGTAATGATAAAGGAAATAAGTAAGAACCTAATAACTGATAATATTTAGAATAGAGCGAAGTGGAAAAGAAAAACAAAGAAATATAACCTCAACAACACTTGTAATATATAGCTAGGAGGGAGTTACGATAATCGAGCGCAATTCGGGGAGGAATTCGGGAGTAAATTTAAAGGAAAAAAGGTAAAGGACAACGTTAATTTCTCATGGCATAGGCGGGATTCGCGGCAGTCTGGACCCGCACCGTCTCACCGGCCGAGAGGAATTTGAAAAATGAAAATGTCGGCAATAAACAACGGAATGATTTGAATGAGGCAAGGAAAAAAAAATAAAAGCGGACCTAACAAATTTCTTAAGACCGACCTCGCTACGGTAGATCAGGTGATAACGCTCTGAGAAGGGTTAGCGACAGGGTTGTCAGGTCAGATCAACTTTCCCGACATTACAGGGGGGCAATAACTGTCACATACGCACACATTAAACTGTTGAATACTTGAATCGTGTTAATCTCACGTTAAATAACCGCGATTTATGACGGTAACAAGTTAAAAATTAATTTCGGTTATTAGTTTAGTTTCTTTTTTGCTTACGCTTTGATCTCGCTGGTAACCCTGACAGGCCTCGAATACCGAGACCTTGTGATCTGTTCGTACGGAATTGAGAATCCTTATACAACTTCAGATGTGATTTGTTTGAGATATTTATCTATTACGGTTTTCTCACTAACCACTTTGCATATTTGATTAAATAACACTTTAGACATTTAATGCAGTATATAAACTTCACTTAGAAGTTTATCATATTTTGAAGTATACAAAATATTATCTATAGTATAATATATTTTTATATTGAAGCGATGTATTAGCAGTTGAAAATGCAAAAACTATGAACTAACAACAAAAGTGAACCGGAGATTGAATCCTCATAGTTAAACAATGAGAGATCAACGGCTCGTTGCGGTTCCCAGGCCGTTCGGCCTTTGACACGTTGATAAATTCAGCGAAGTACGTACGACGCAAGTAAGTACACCACCTCACATACTAAATAATGACGAGGAATTATTCGCGCAGCGCGGATACGAGCGCTGTGGGACGCTTCCAGGCTACACGCAATTCCTAGAAGCTGAACGCGTGTGATGAATAAAGTCGGGAAGCGCGAGGAATTTCATCATTGCAGATTTGAAGGAACGACTCACCCTCGAAATATGTAAAAACACAAAAGAACGATTCAGTGTTATAGAAAATCTTACTTAAATTGTGTTGCCATAGTTTATTAAAAAATTGGAGTACTCGAAATTTATATAAACAACTCATAGTTTTTTTAGATGTACATGACTTTTAATACGCGAATTCTTATCTATATATATAAAAGAGAAAAGTATGTCAGTTTATGTTTAAGTATTTGTAAACATTTAAAAGTTAGCGATATTGCCTAATAAAAATGTATTGAATCTGATACAGTATAGTAACCCTAAAGATAAGCGATGACCTAAAATGGTGGGACCGATTTAATTTTGAAACGGTACGACGTCAGCGGCTCAAACCTAATTTGATTTGTGATTGACGCCGGTTTAATTATTTAATTTCAATCTTAACTTTTTTGCTGTAAAGCTAACTATTTAGCGCGAATTTTCGCTTCGGCGGTAATTATTCGGCGTCTTTGATCGGTTTATTAGTGCTCGTTAAAGTTTGAGACGCAGTTAAAACGTCAGAATGAGACCGTAAACGAGTGGGCATTTGAGGAAAGGAGTGTTTTTTCAACGCCTGCTGAAGCACCCGCAAGAGCTTTACTGTCTATTCATCTTTACTGTCGTTCTCATGGCGAGCTTATTTTCTTTATCACCGCACTATGACTAATCGTTATTTACGATCCGCGCTGCCGGTACGGGTTGTTATTTTAGCGCCTCGAGTACACTCGAAATAATTGGAACTTTTTTTTCCGTGTGCGATTGTGTAGGTGAAAATGGGAGCCGCTCTAAAAATAAACATCGCTAAATGCGAGCAGAAATCGCCTTATAATTGTTTTAATTTGAAACATTAAATTCGCAACGGCGAACGTCCAAAGCATGCACTTCGAACTACTTTTACGTGGAATTACATTTCGCCCTTTTTGTCCGCCTTTAATTGCTGTTCGTCGGAAAGGAGAGAGATAAAAGACTGTGTCGAGGGAACAGGATCGAAAGAGCATTCCGCAGCTCCGTTGGATATTAAAAGAAGCGGATGTGGGGGTAAGTATTTTAAGAGGATCCCGAAGCGAGTGGATTGAGATAAAGGAAATTATTAAGAGCTCTCTATACGATAAAAAGACAACGTAGACGGAAGTTTCCGAGACTATAGTTCATAAGAGACGGATATCGTGTTACGGTGTGAAGTAATAAGCCGATGATCCGTGCGAAGGCGAGCGGTTTTTGGTTTTTTGAGCTTTTATGAGAGTACCAATCCTGATGATGTTACATTAACATTGTTTTGGCGCAATTTGATCGTACGTAAACATGTAACATTGTTTAGTTATTTTACGATGAAATTATAATAGTTTTGATTAGCAGAAATATTTTATATTGTAGTTCAGATTAGAAATTTACGATGAATGTGTATATAGGCCCAGTTACTTTCTATTGGAGAAGCCGTTTGAGGGCGCAAGAAGAGCGTTCTCACGCGACAATGGATCGAAAACGGCAGTCGCCGCGTGCTTTACCGTACTATTGTTTTGAAACCAATCGAACCTGACGTCACTGCAACGTTAACTTCCACGAAAATAACACTATGTTTATACACCACAGTAACAGTCAATTGGTAAGATTACTAAGACACTTAAGGGAACACGTTTTCGTTAAACCAATTGGTCCTTTTAAAACCCACGATTGCGCCAAGGATGCACCAACTTTCACACCGAATATGTGGCGATATTTGGACCGTGAAGCACTGACGAAACATGCAAAATAACTAACAATCTCTAGAATTAGTTACGCCGTTGCTTAGTCTACTTACGAAGACGCGCGTTTCTTCACTGCTAAGACATACATATATTAAACCATTGTGTTTCTTAATGTTTCGTAATTTTTATCATATACTAATTCAACCCAGAAGAATTACTCTCCTGTACATTTAATTTAATTTTTTAGCAAAGCCAAATTACTAATTCACACGTTTTAGTAAAAATTATTAGGAGAGTTAGAAGAAAGAGATAACCCGCAATAAACAGTCTTACTATTTTTGTAATGGTATTTAGTGTAAGTATCGTGTAGAGATTAATTAAAATTAAGTAAAA
>DWMX01001007.1:0-18559 GCA_018246375.1 Byasa alcinous | reverse complement strand
TGAGTATTCATTATAAAATGGAATATACGATTCACAGAATTTGTATAGGTTACATCACGACGCCAACATATAAATATGTACTTTACAAAAAAATGTTAATCCGGAAACTTAATTCGCAAATATCAAGTTCAAAATTATGAATATAATACTTTATCGAAACCCTCAATTACTTATAAAATCTATCATTTTCATTATCTACCTGTTACCTGACCGGCGAGGACTGCCGTGATATAACAGAAAAATAGTCTATTTAAGATTAGACATTACCCATTAAGTTCTTCCTCTTATATTTCTTCAAAACCAGTAACTTTAATGTTAAGTTTATAACGATTGATGATTAAGAGCATCTAAGTAGTCTAAAGAATGTTGCTTATCTCTCTTTTAGTCTCGGCTAAAACTCTCCATCTCATCCATCCATCCTTTTTCCTTCATCGGCATGTTTGCATACAAATAGATAGATTTAGTTTTGGTAAGGAATGTACGTTTAAGTAGTTGGATAGTAAGTTATCATGAATAAGCATTTGTTCTCTGAACTAGAGCAACAAATGTGAAAGTATTGTTTGTTATATGACGTACCACGGTATGTGGGTGGTTCAGCCAATGTAGCGTTATGTTGTGTTATAATATGTCAGTGCAGGTCGAGAATAGGGGCGTGGCGTGCGGTCAGTCGATCGGCGGCGGCTGCGCAGGGATACTCGATGGCGGCGCCGTCAGGTAGCCCGCGGCATGCGGCGCTGTTAATGACAATTAAAAAAAAAAATCAGTGGAAAGTTGTTTAAGTAAAATAAATAAAGAGTTAGAAGTGTAAATAAAGTTCCACATAAACCTTTGATCCTGTTTTACCGTTTGCGATTAACTACAGTATCTTACGATCGATCAATCGATTCCTATGTCTGTTTTCTGTTTACTAAGTTGTCTTTTTCTTTTTTAACTCTCTCCCATCAATTTCCTTTCTAACACATTAATTATGTGTGCGAAAGTGTTGTGAGTGAGTAAAGACTCTTTGACGCTTTGATTTGCTTTAAATAAAAAATAGTATAATGATAACAAATATGAGACCTGAGAGTGCATGCTGCTGCGGTACGGAAGAGATGAACAGGTCATGTCTTTGCGCAGCGTACTGCTCCCAGACTCTACTGCGCGCGAGCAACGCGCGTACCCGCTCCCCGTGCGCCCCAGACCGCGCCATGCCCTTCAGTGCGTTCACCAGCTGTGCGGCCGCCTGCCCGTCTGGCCGGCCCTCCAGCACCAGCAACAGCTCGCCAATCAAATCGCTCTCCAACGCCTGTTACAAATATGTGTAGAACAGAGATTTTTATATTACCTACTTATAACATAGCTCCTAAGGCCTATGGATCGATGGGATAAAGGTTACCCCTGTTTTCGCAATATAGTATTGCAGCACACGAACTTCAACAACAACAAACCATATCAGTTCACCATAGATTTTAGTGTATATCAACTCATTCAAATACATAAAATATTTACTGATAGATCAATGCCTGTTAGGTTCAAGAAATACGAACGTAAAATTTGTTTTCGACGATGAGTTAACACTACTCTGATTTTACGCGATGTTAGGTGACATTGAAACCTTGGATCGAAGCGCGCCCGCGCAGATTAATCTAAATGTTGACAGCCAGAACACATCAACGCTGTTATAGCAAATTTATAATGTAACGATAGTAGCTACACGCATGTAGTTAGACGGGTTCGAGAAAACCCTACCGCCGACTATACTCTAAATATTGTTGCCTCTGAATCAAGAAATGAGGCAACTAGTTAGCTGCAGAGCTACGGTGGCATTTAATATCAATTTATTACCTGTAATACCAATTTATCCGTATTCGGATTGCTATTGTTGAATATGGCGGCCAGTGCTTCGCAGGCGCTGCCAACAATTTCCCGGCAAGTCTTCACCGCGGTTTTTAGGCCAGCCATTACATCCGTCTGGGTCAAAGCTACCACGCAAGCCTAATTAGATCAAAAAATATTAATATTAAAGACAGTAATTGGACTAAATGCGTTGCATGAGTTTAACAGTGGAATGGAAGCTGTTGTAGATACTGAATGATTTCCTAAATAGACAAATTACAGGCTGCCGACTCACCCCACGTGGTGGAATCTCATGGCGAGGAATTTTGTTCATTTTTATATGATTATAACAAGCATAATATTCAGCTGATAATAAGTGAAACTTTATACGATAAACTGCGATTACCGCTTTGATACAAAAGAAAGCAGGTTTCGTTACTAAGGCATCACAACGCCTCCATAAATCGGATACTAGTAGTACCTATAAACACTACAACATGGCGGAAAAAATAATTATGGTTCTATCGTCACAGTTATAGCAAGAAAGAATTACCACTAACAAATGGTTCCTAACAACAATTCATGCTTAACACGTTTACGCTTAGAAACTTATTTTCAATACAAATAGTTTTAGAATAATAATAGACATTGTATATACAGACCTGAGTGTCTGCGAGCGCCGCCAGCACGGGCACGGAGAGACGTGGACAGGCAGGCAGCAGGCGCGCCAACCGCGGCAACTCGCCAAGCTGCGCACACGCCTCGCCCAACGCAGGCTTAGCGCGCAGTAGGGCGGCCAGTGCACGTGCGCACACCTCGCCACGGCTGCCCTGCGAACATCCAATAATTACTTTATTTACTACTTTTTAGCAAGCTAATCTTCGAAACTAATTGAAAAATAACCTTAAGAATAAATATGCATGTTTTGCATACATAATATTTTTGTTACCTCTTTAGTTAGAATTTTCCGCTACATTTACTACGGCACAAAAATTCTATAACATTGATTCAATTTTTATTTCAATAAAATAAATATACACTGGCATGATACTTTGTAATTCAGTGAGGGGTTCAACTATTTATATGTATTATAAATTAATATATAAAGAAACGTCGATTGTCTGTAAGAAATTCAGAAGACATCATTCATTGGAGTCTGATATTTATTAAAAAAACATTAGAATACGTAATGAATCAAAAATTACAATGATCGTGGCATTTACCTAGGTATTATACCTAATTAGCCGTCAAATAAAAAGTAGGTAATATATACACCTTTTTCCATAAGCGTTATGCTAACTTAAACAATCCCATGTAAAAGAAATAACAAAAAACAAATTGATATTTAAAACAAAAGTGACGATTATTTCTTACGTCTGATGAATCCTTGTTAAGCGCGGTGAGAGTTTCAGAGAGTAACTCTTGCAGGAACTTCTTAGGGCTTCGCAAACTCCAATGGGGATTTTGTAAGTACAACTTGAGGTATACGCCACCCACTACCACCTCACCCGGTGGTGCCCACACTTCTTCCCCGTTTGCCACCCTCTCTAACGTTTCACGATCGTCAAATAAGACGTTAGGATCTTGCAGCTGGTTCGCTAAATGTCTAGTACAAAAGAAATAAAAAGTTTAATACTTACATAAATATGACTGGTTACTACTAACTATTCTTTGTACTGGTGCAGTTAAATAATTACAAAGTGCTACATTGCACTTGTCACCTTAATAAAATGTTGCCTTGTCAACTCAATAATTTTACTAACTACAGCGCCCTTCGAGGCAGAACACAAACGTAAATTGTCAATTAAGGTCCAATCGTCACATATTTGAGTCAAAATCGTCAAAAAGGAAAATTTAGTTGCTCCATATAATATACACAAAAGTGTTTTGGATTTACCTGTCCCGCAGGCGCGCGACGTGAGCTTGTACGCGGCGACGCGCGTCGTCGCCCCATACCAGCTCAGGGTGCTCGTGGCTCGCGTCGAACGACTGCAGCGCGGCGGCACAGGACTCTCGCACCGCGTCCGCGAACACGCCCGGTACGTACCGCGATATGGTCAGCCGTACCTATGTTGTACGTACAACAAAGCTTTAAATACTCTTTTTGGTACATGGTAATTACGGATAGTTTTTTTTTAGACTAGGATGACCTCAATTTCACCTGACAATAAGCCTGCAAATGGTGAGACACGCCCAGAATGCTCTAGCTCTTATATGTGGCGATTTATAAAATGGGAGTGGCAACTAAACATAGGAGTTAGGAAAACCCTTGTCGCCTCGCCTCACTAGTCGCATACCCACATAAGCAGTCAGAAAAAAAAAACGTTTTATAGTTCATTCCCGAGAAAGAGTATTAATAATTTAGGATAAAATAATAACCGTGAGTGCCCAGAGAATAACTAAAATATCCCTGGAAAATAAACTTTTAATCACTGCACAAAATTCTTGACATCAGGTGCATTACCAAAAACTACAATAATAAACGAGAATTACGCCGAATTTTCTGATACGTCTTACGTCACTGTTATCAATAATTTAGTTAGCTTTTTAAGATTTGTTCTACCTTCGGTCCATGCAATTTGTCCGCCATCATTCTGGACAATAACTCTGCTGCCGCCTCCCTCGTTTCTGGTATCTTGCAGTTACAGAACAGATCCAGAAGGTAGATCACCGCACCTGTGTTACAACAAACCAATTTTCTATGAGAAAAAACGTAGCTTAAGGTTTTAGAAGTTTATACTCTTTTTACTAATATCGCTATGACCTTTGAATAGGAATCTATTGGCTCTGCATAAACCAAGTGGTACCTTTGGCGAGCGCCTCGCGAACTATTGCGGTGTTAGCAAGCAGCGCGGAGAGGGTTGGCAGCGCGGCGCGTGGCGGGGTGCGCTCGGCGAGTAGTGGTAATAGGTGGCCAAGCACTCCACACGCCGCCACGTCTTCGACGCACTCACGCACGCCGCTCGCTGCAAGCGCTGCGCCGAGTGCCGCCTCCCGCAGCCCGCTCCACGCGCGCCCCGATATCAACCCGAAGATCAATCCGAACGAGCCAATGCACTGAATCTCTACACCTAAAATTAAAATAAATGATAATGATAACAATTTCCTAATTTATTAAATTTACAATGCAACATTATATACAACATTATAATGTTGCTGCAATGGACTAACACTTGAATTCAATTTTGCTTGGTTTTAAGTAACTGTGTCACTGTGGTCTATGAGTGGTTAAAAAGCTGTTAAGATTTTGCATGTAAACAACAATCACAATGTAACTATGATATAATACCTGGATTCTTGATGAGTACGTTGGCTAAAGCATTTAATGCTAATGTGATATGTTCAACTCTTTCATCGGTCATATCGTTTTGAGTTTCCTCTTTGATGAACTTGAGCAAATCCAACACGAACTGCTGCGAATTCTGCAAGATTTGAAACAAAAAAAAATGTTAAATAAGGCCTGAATTAACTGGTAAAAGGCCAATGACAGAAGCCAGACATTAGTGCATGAAATCTTGACGTCAGGACATCTGTCATCCCTGTCCACCCGTGACCATGACTGCTGCAAAGCGGTCGAAACGTCGGGATTAAATATATATATATAACAAATAAACGCGATAAAATCCGTAAAAAAACTCAATTTTATAAATAAAGAAATATTAATAAATAAAAAAAAATTTATCCAAAAGATCCTTGACACTATTGTGCCCAACATTGCATACCATACGCACCTCTATAGGGAAGTCGGGCTGTTCGTTGTATATGTCGAGATATACACCACCGACGGACAGCAAACCCTCATGCGCACTGTACGCAAAGCCACTCTCCAGCAGCGGCTCGCCCTCCTCCAGTGACCGCCAGCGTTCCAGAGACTCCTTCAGCTCGGCGCGGGTGCTGTTGTCCCAAACGAGATACGGCGTTCGCCAGTTCGATGTTAATGTTTTCAGCAACTGCGAAGGTTACGAATAAAACATTACATTATTATCTGCACCTATCAATAATACCTTGAGATTGTGTACAATACGATCCTGTATGCGAGTACATAGTAGACATTGAATATCAGTAAAATGTGAAAGCAATTTGTTATATGCTGTAGGCTAACACTTGATCTCAAAATCACACAATGTTTAGTGACAATTAGTCCCTGCGTAATGAAGGTAATGGTTTTTTTTAAAAGACTTTTCTAAAGAGGTGATGGTTAAAAATAAAAAGTAAGTACATGAAGTGTACAAGCAATTGTTCACCTCATGTCTGTCCGTCAACGCCAGCCGCGAGCACAGATAGGGCGTGAGCAATGCGTGCAGCGCTTCGCACACATGCACGTCCTCTGGCGACACTTCCTCATGCGGTCCGTATAATGCACTTAGAGCAACCGCGCACTGCACTGCCAGCTGGTTCGCCTCCACCTAAAGTAAAACATTACTAGCCTCTAACATCCTTGCATCTGTGAGCGGAACAAAAACGATGCGCAATGTTAAAATCTTTGGGAGAGTCCTAAGTCCAACAGTGGACGTCTATATCTTATCTATCCACTTTACTACCCTTTTCACCTTCTTCGCCACTTTCTTCTATCTTATCCTGCTCTTTCCTAAAAACTTTTTTCTATGTCCACAACTTATCTTTTATTTTTAGTTTGGGAATCTGATAAAGCTGTAAAAGTCCTCCATTAAAGTAGCATCAAAATATCGAAAAAAAAAACATTGTTTTAAATTTTTAAGGAACCTGTTTATTCTCGCCCTGCGTGTCGACTCCGGACTCAGCGAGCGTATAATCGTAGCACAGCACAAGCGGTAGGAGTGCATGCAGTGCTCCTGCGCGGGCAAGCTGCGCGCGGCACGTTGCGTCTGCGCAAAGGGCTGCGACCGCCTCAGCACCCGCGCACGCAGCATCGCAAAGTTTCTGTCAAGTTACATACATACTTCTTATCAGCTGTGATATTTTTTAATTACAACTTATTTGTAAGCTTTACTATAAGCCCAAGGCCAATCGATTTCGGAAAGACTTATGCTCAGCTGTGGGCGTCTTCCGGCTGCTAATGAAATAGATATTCTTTTTTTATTAAATCCAAAAGCCAAACAGGACCTGCCCTTGACAGTAATACGCCCGAGAAACAAGGGTGCCTGTTAGGATAAAATAGACAGCACCACGACATGCTCATTATGCTGATGCCTAAAAACTTTTTTAATGTAGTTACCGGTCGTTTAAGCAACGGCACGAGGTCGGAGGCTAGTGCGGGCATGGAAGCGCAGACCTCGCGGCAAGCGGGGAACGCTGCTGCCACTGCGATACAACGCGCACAATGGGCGCACACGGCCGCGGCGACTCCGCGAGCGTCTCCTCCAAGCACCGCCGAACAGCGGGACAGTGCAGCTTCCAGCACCTGGATAAACATCGCATCAAGTGATAATTTATTACAGTGTAATAACCGATATATCATTATTTTTGTACGATTGAGCAATACGCAGGGATTGATATGACACATAAATTACAATAAAACTTTTCACGACTGAACTATAATCGCAATGTCATCTTGCACTGAGCTTAAACGCTTAATTTTTTTGACAATGTTTCTGCCAACGGGAAGTAAGACCGTCACTTTTAAAGTTACATATTAGAACGCAAAAGAACTACTATGACTTATTATATTAATCAAAGCTTTACAATGTAATGCTATTAAAAAATATATATATTGTTTTTAGCTACGATGCAATAGACGAAATCATACGGAGATAAACACAGGGGAATGTACCTGAAGTCCGCCCTCTCGCCGCAGCTCCTCCGCGTTGAGGGCTGAACAGCGCACTGTGGCATGTGCGAGCTGGCAGGCGGCGGGAAGCAGCGCAGCGTCACGATCACCAAACAGCTGTTCAGCCTCGACCTCCATGCGCGCGGTGCTTAACAGTTGCGGGTAACCCGCATATTTGTACGGTGACAGCACTGCCAGTAAAAAAGTTTATCATTACTATAATCAATTACAGTACCCACTCCCTACAAGAACATCTCTTTGAAATGCGGCAATGTGATATTTATCCAAATGTAATATAATCAAGTTTTAAACACCAATTCTAAAATTTACTTTTAAAAAATACTGGTTATCTTTAAATAGCTAAAACCACTTTTTTATTATGTCTAAGAGCATACGCAATCAAGCTACCTTTCAAACAAAAATCAAATTCGGTTCAATCATCAACTTTTTCTAAAGATTCATAAAATCATTCGGTATAAAGCAGTAATTAAACATAATAAAGTTCTAGTTAGTCATTTTATCATAATTAGAAATAAAAAATGTGATAAAACAAGAGTGATGTGCATTTACCATCAGAATATCTTTGGAACAGTATAGTCTGGGTTCGCAGTATAAGTACTATGTTATTGGTATTAGGTCCATCGCCGGTCCACACGTTTCTGCTGCAAAGGAACTCGTATGCCTGGTTGACTGCCTCAAATCGATCCTGTAAAAAATTTTAATAATTTTTAACATTAAATACAGTTGTCAAACTCATAACTCATTACAGTCAAATAATGTCTTCTTAACAAATTCAAATAGGTCTTTCAATAAATACAATTTTTTCTCCTCCCTTACTCATGCACTAGGAATTCTAGAGCTACATATTTATTGTTTTGTTATCCACACCCATATTATCAGAAAAAGACAACCATTGCCAAATGCTCCACTTCTATTTTTTTTAAACCACGAAGCGACAATATCGGCAAGATGGTTCATCTAGTAGTAAGTGAAGGCATTAGTTTTTAGAACAAGATGTTAATTCTCGTAATAAATTCACTAATAATACTCTTTCAGCAGGAATGAGTTATTGCAAACTATTTTCTAGCGCAGAAGTAGGTGCTGCGATGGTATATATATACAAAAGCTTTGTGACTCACTCGCCCTTCGGGGTTCTTGTCGGGATGGTATTGGTGCGCGAGGCGGTAGTATGCCTTGCGTACGGCTGCTTCATCGTGCGTGCCTGCCTCCAGCCCGAGCGCCGCGTACGCTTCGCCCACTGTCATCGACGGCGCTTTCTTCTCAACTTCGCGACGCCATGCTTCTAACACGTCTTTAAGAAGACGAACCTACAGAATGAATACATTTTTATAAACTTTTAAATCAATAAAGTCGAATTTTTATCAACATTTGGACCATCTCAAAGTTTAAGATTATTTTATTATAATAATAGTATTAATTTGTAAAATTTTTAATAATAACATTAGCTATAAAGATTCGTTCCTTTGCGTACTAATAAATAGTTTTTTTTTGTAGTTTAGACTTTATAGATAAATAGACGGGTTTGTTACTAAATATACATTGTTGATAAGAATTGGAGTAGATACGGCGTCCGTAGTTCTTAGTTAGTTGTAGAAAGTTTTATACGTCAAGGTTATCTCCATTAAATAGTTCAGTGCAGTTATGATGTATCATTGCGATTGTTATGTAGTTCGAAACTATACAATTATCTTCATAATATACATATAATTAATTAAAGTAGTACAATGCGACTTGTAGGTAATCGTGAGTGCATAAACATCTGTAAAATTTACTGTTTGTTTTGCAGTTATCTTAATATTTACATTTACAACTGAAATAGAGTAATTCTCAAGGTTCTAGTATAAGTTGTGGGCAAGTGTATCAAGTTATAGCATATAGTGTTAAGCTTACCGGATCCGGTATGGGCCAGTCGGGGAACTTCTGCGTATCGGAGAGGTGGCGCAGGTAGAACATGTTGCAAAATAGTTCGTGCTGCAATTGCGGGTAGCAGACGACGGGTATCGCAAGGTACGGGTAGCGAGCCGCCACGTGCGCGCGCAACCGTGGTGTGAACTCGCCGATGTGCGCTGACACTTTCATTATTAACATACGTCTACAACATAAACGCAACAGTTACTCGTAACATTAACTTAGATTTGTTAATTTACATCTCATAAACTCATGTAGTAGCGTCATGCCCTTTAGTTTGTTTGAAGAATTAAATGAATAAGGTGTTCAAATCTTACTAGGATCAAAGATAACTCTCTTTATTTATGACCTTTTCTTTTTACCTCATTTCGGAATTCCAAATCGCCTCTGGCGTGTCCCATTCGCCGAGGAAAATTTGAGCAAATTTTTCGGCTCCGTGGTTTTCCAAGTAACATACCATTGCTTCAGGCAACAGTTGGCCCAGTATCGACCGCTGCATTATATCTGAACTTGACTGAAACAATGTCGTAAGGAAGCAGCTCAGAACAAGCGGAGAACAAGCTCCGTGAAAATAGAAACCAAGCCTAATCGCGACCTACCTTACAAACTCAACAAAAAACAATGTTTTGATTACATAAAAAATATTTTAACTTACTTGATCAGCCCTGAAAGCTTGTTTCATGTGAGTGAGGCGCAGGAACCTTGCGATGGGTAACAGATTCGAACCAGTATACAGTAGCATAAAGTAAAATACACCAGTTAGATACAACTTTGATATCTCAGGATTGTCTTGCATAACCTCATACAAAAGTGTTGCCACCTAAAAGTAATTAAAATATAATAACATAAATAAAAATTTAAAACTGTTTCACCTAATTACATATTTTAATAATATTTTCATGTCTGTTAATTACACAAGTAGCAAGTATTACAGAGGTTTTATTCTGTCTCCGTGGCGCAGTAGCTAAACGCTTGCCTGTCTATAGAGACATCCCTGGTTTGATTATGGAGCCAAATGGTGAATTTGATTGCTGCATACGCATATTATTAATTCGCCGCCATAACAGCGTTGCTGTCTTTTAGCTGTCAGCGTATAAGCTCCAAAACATTCTGGATGAGGGCGCCCATCCATGGTTTTTTCATTGTCACTTAAGGTGTGAAATTGAGTCAGGTATTAACTCATTATTACATAAAAAAAAAAAGATTAAAAAATATACATTCCATCTGAATTGTCAAATTGATTATTTATATTGTTATAGATAGCAAGATGCACTCAAGTTATGGCGGAATCACACTTTAGTTATACGACAAAATAGAATACCTTTTCGACGAGTATTGGATCAAAAGTCAGCAACAGCTGAACGACGTGGGCCAAACAGGATGGTTCCGATAAAATTCGTTTCACCCTTGGAAGTGGTCTAATCACCGCATCTTCTTCATCTCTGTAGAAGAAAATATTAACAGTGTTCTAAAGTTTAATATTTGTTTGTATATAAAATGTTTAACATTTTTATTACAATATTTAATTAAAAAAGCCATTATTTTTTTATTAACGTTTATGATTTCACCCAGAGTACAGCAACGATGTTGTGATGGTAGAATTTCAAAATGAAGTATTAATATGTTTGTCCATTATAAGCATTACTCAATGATCGTGATCATGATTTAGTTAAATAACTCAAACTCCACTGAGTAATCGTGAGAAAGCCAGGTACCTGCTGGGGTAGTATCGCGAGCATACAATAAGCAGGTCGAGCACCATCGCCGCGAGCGCGCTTTCATCCATTACTGCGTTTCCGCGCGCCGCCAGTGTCCATTTCAGCTGCGGCACGCTGCCCACTGCCCGCCACCCTTCCATGCTGTTCGCCCAGCACTTGGTTTTGTTAGTGATTTCTCCCGATTTATAGAGCTCTTTCAACTAAAAGAGAAATCCATAGTCATTTTTTTTTAAATTAAAAACTATAGCATCTGCTAAAAGTGAGTGCAGAACAGGCGGATTTAATGTCTGTAAGTATTTTTTACCAGACAACCCTGGACGTGGGAACATGTAGTAATAGGTGATAAAAAATTTGTTACCGAGAAAAGAAAATGAAAATTCATAAATAAATATTTTTTTAATCAAACGTAGCAACGAAACGAGCAGGACGTCACTTGACGGTATGTGATGCTCTAGTAGACCTCTGTTGCCGCCAATCATGAGTGTGCAAATATTACTGTCTCGGTTTTAAAAGCATTCTAGTTAGGGTAATTATTGGAGTAACAAGTCTTAACATATTGCATCTCAAATTACGACCACAATGTAGTATAGTGTACATCATGCTAACTAAGGCCACATTGTTATGGGCCAGAGATCGCTTAAGTGAAGGACCGGTCGTTGTTACGTCGCATAAAAAAGTATTTTTTTTGTATGAAGGTAACAAAAGTTATCACCTGCTGCAGACTAACAGGGCCCTTGCGATGTACTTTATCCGGCAGTTCGAGGTTGTAATACCACTCGCGGTCGCCGCCGGTCGGTTGCGCGGGTGCTTCGATCACGTTGCTTTGCGCTGGCACCGTGGCGCGCGACGTGTGCAGGTGCGCTAGCGTCATCAACTCCACGAGGATTCTGTGGTATCGAGTAGTTAATTTTATCAGCATTGTTGATTCATTCTTCCTCAAACCGAGCGGCAAAGCTATAATCAAAGTAATTACAGCGATTTTTGTCTTTGAAAATAAAAACTAAATTTTTTTATAGTTGACATATAACGCAACGACGCGGTGACTAAGCGCTTGCTTTATAAAATAGAGATCCCTGGTTCGGTTTGGGGTCACTAATTTATTTATTCTATATATGAGGGTTTAAATTCCGCCTGACTCATATAAGATTTTCGCTATATTAATAGTTAGTTTGCTATTCCATCGTTGTTGCTTTGTTGTTTATGTTATTCTGACTATAGGAGTAGATTTACGTACACTCGTTAAAACCACCATTAAAGTTGTTACATATTCTTTTCATAACCCGAATTGACTGTTACTAATAATTTCATCATTATAATATCTGCCCATTGTTGTCCACTTCCATAATCGTCCGCAATCGACTTCCAGCAGAACCGGACAGATATCTGCATGATCTTGAGATCGTTTTAGGTGGCGCTTGCCAATACATAGGTTGCATTCAAGATTCTTACTGCCACATCGATCGTCCGTTCGCGCTATGTGATTCACCCATCATATACATAAATAAACACCTTTAAGCGACTTTGATCTTTTTTACGAGATCACTCACCTAATACCATTCCACTCCAATATTTCGCTAACATTTTTCTTATGTAATATTAATTTTGCCAGGAACTGAACAAGTCTATCTCTTTCCATTCTGTCGCATGTCTGTAATTTAAAAATGTTTATGTAATAATGTAATTTAAAACAAATTACATTAAGACTTTTTTTATCAACACTGGGTAACACTTGACCTCAGAGATATATGGTGTTTAGTGACGAAATATTCTGTCAGCCATTTATTGACAGCAGGAACACAGCAATACGGTTACGGAGACAGATTTACAATTAGAGAACGATCATTAGCCAGGTGGAATCAAACCATCCTTATTACCAACCAAATTCCACAAAAAGTGGCTCCGCAAGCGAACTATGGACCGTTTACCACTAAAGCAATAATTAAAATAATTACAGTTCTCATATGTTCTTACCCTATCTAACATTTGAACGATATATTTTGTATCTGCGAAAGGGCCAATGTCTTCGTAATATCTCCCGTATACAATGGTCATGGCTTGGAGACACATACATTTCATTTCCACCTTCGGCGTTGAGAGGAATCGGTGGTAAAGATCATTGAAAAATTCATATCTGAAATTAGCATGTTTGTTATTAACGCTCATGACTAAGTCAAGAGACCGTCTAGGTATGTTTTTTAGCTGCAAGGGCTTAGGGCACAAGAAAACATTCATCGCCATTTATCAAGTTTTTAATGAATTAAGATTTTAATATATTAAAAATTACTTACGACTTTCGTATGGGGCTGTCATCGTTATCTTTCATCTCAAGCAGTATTCTTAAGTAGTAGTCTCCGATCTTGACCTCGTTTTGCAGGCATTGGTAATGGACCTCAAGTTCGGCGTGATTCCACGATGTGAGGACGTTGCCCGCCACTTCACGGTCCGACGTGAACGCCCGTAGCTCGTTTTCCAGTGCGTTGCGAAGTTCTTCACGAGTCTTTGAAAAAACACACACATATAATTTAACGGATATTGTTTGATTCAAAAATCGTTCGAAATTTTTATTCTATAAAAATATTGGAAATTCAATCAAATTGTTTGTTAACAAATGAAATGGTATAATAAACAAATTACCCTGTCAGTACATATTTTCACATTTTGACTAAACAAGTCAATTATTCACAAACTGCCTATTACTCGTATAAAAAAATAATCCGATAAATTAAAAAAAACACATTACTGAAAACCAAACCTAGTTGTAAGTAATACATTTAAATAAATAGTACATGTGCAGGACATTTACCTAATGGTAAGTGATATGCAAACACTTATCAAAAGTGATCCTAGTAAGAATATTAAACATTGCAATGTATTGTGCTTATAGCCTTAAGAAACGAGATGTAAAGTATCGTTACACTAGTAATTTTTGTACACTACTGTTATGCAGCAGAAATAGGAACTTCCATGGTACTTACATAGATGTCTCTAACAGAATACAATCTACTGATAAACAAAAAATGTATGCAAATAGGTTAAATAAAAAAAGTAGTTACAAAACAGTGCTGACTGATTCCTAAAAATATATTAAAAAAAAGAATACTGTAACTCTTACTGTGTGATTCCATATGAGATTTGGGAGCGCGTGGTCGCGGTGAAACTGATAGTAGAAAAGCGGCCAGTTTGCGGTGGACTTAAGCCTCTCGCGCCTACGCCGTAACACCACGGGCCGCTCGCGTTTCTCTGCGCCCACAGCAGCACTGGCCCCCGCTGCCCCACCGGCCGACAGACTGCGCGCACGCTGCGCCCAGTGTTGTAACGCCAGCGATGCGTAATGCTGCGGATATTATGATTATGTATGTGTGATATGTGTGATGATTGTGTATGTGTTTTAAGGCTTGATATGCCGTCCAAAATATGATTTCGCAAAAAAAAACATGGTACTCATATGACATATGCATTAACATGCCCCTATCTCACCTCTATGTGTTTCTCGACGTATTTCACCTGCCGCTCGAGCGCCTCCCAGTGCGGCGCGCGTGGTTTCACCGTGGCCTGAGCCAGCTGCAGGTTGTCGCGCTCCCGCACCTGCTCCTCCTGCAGCACGGTAGCCGGCGGCGTCTCCGTGGATTCCAGGAATGCCAGCAATCCCGATGGCTGCGTAAAACGTTCAATTTAAATCAAAATTATAAAAACAAAAGTTGTTCACAAATCTTTCCACTAACATTTAAAGCAAAATATTAAATACCAGCAAAATAACCTTATAAGAATCAGATATTTAAACACAAGAGCTCATAACCTTCAAACAACTAGACTGATTTAAATTTAATGACAGTGTAGAAGTTCATTGAGCATCTTATACAACAAAAAAAACTAGCTTAAAATAAGGTTCACTTGTTCGAAGTTACTTATAGTTATTAAATGGGTTAAAATATTATATATTATATAGAAATGAAAAGCACCATAATACGACGCAACAGATCATGCGCAGGCGCATGCTCCACTAGCCACAGAGCAACCAGATGGCGCGCCAAGTGGCGCAGGTGAAGCCGCGCCGGCTGCGCCGCAGGTTGGTACAACGCGGCTAGTAGATGCCGAGGCAAAGCCGCCTCGGCCAGCGCAAGAGACTGCATCCTGGCGCCAACTCCACCGCCACCCTCTTCCACCAGTGCACGCGTCACTAACCCAGCGCCTTTCACTATTGCTAGTGATGGATGCTGAGGTAAAATGATGAATTTTTAATTTAGATGATGATTTTTGATACAGTTTAAGGCAATATCATTAAAGTGCAAACACGTAATCAAAAATATTTTTATTAAAATTTTACGATGTTTTTTATGATGAAAGATAACATTTATCTTTATTCAATATATTCTTCTATGGAATGCACACCCTCTCGAAATCTAAATAGTAACTTATTGGTGCACCTTTAAATTCAGGAACTTCTCCTCAATAAAGCATTTACCGAGTCTTCATAAAAATATTTGTTGAGTAAACATGCATGATTTTTTTATTATATTTTGAGAAAATTTATAAATAAGTTTAATTAAATATGACGACATGTGTATTTTAATTATCTATCTGCTTTTATCCTCTTCCCAATTATTTTTGTTTTTATTTTTCAACGTTTTCTGCACTTTCCTCTTAACAACTTTGCATGAGTCAGACTGAGAGATAATGCCAAATGCATTAAGTCCATCTCTACACGAAATACACGAATAAATTATTGAACAAACGAACGAACGAGCGAAAGAGCGAATGAATGAGGGAATAAATAAATAAATAAAATTGATACAAATCCCACCTCGAACAGTTTGAAGACGACCCGGCCTCTTTTGGCTACCATTTCCAAAAGCTGATCGAACTGCTTCCCATCCGTCGTCTCGCTGTACGGTACGCACAGCGCGAATGTGAGGAAATCCAACATCGCCGCGACCACCAGTGCACCGCTACCTGCAGTCTGCGAAGGTGTTAATACAAAGCGCGTTAAGTTTAGATTGTGGCAGGGTTTTGGCTGGGGCGCCTGGTTGTAAAATATTCAAGTTCTGTAGTAAGTCAACAAATGAACGTCCATAGAACGAAGTGTTACATCATAGAGTATGTTTAAATTGCAATGCTGACCACATGCTCTGCCCACATGGTGAGTAAGCCGTCCAGGAATGCGGGCGAAGAAAGCATGCTGGCCTTGTTGAGCTGTTCCTGTCGCAGATCAGGTTCAAGGTGCATAGGCTGCATAAGCGCGCATACCGCGTCGAGCGCCGCGTGCGAGCATGCAGCAGACTCACGGCGCAGCGCGCTCACAACTGCGCTGCCGATCCATTCGCGGAAGCTGCAACACGCCGCGATTAAACGGTATTGTACTGTTATTAGTATCCGAAACTTATTATTTATATCTCAAACTTACAGAACTTTTTATTTGCTATGTTTTCACCTTTCTAACAATATGTAACAACTTCTCAGATTATCAGTTTTACAGTTTTTCCTAGGGGTCATAAAGGACCTAGCCCTAATCTTTAAACCTTACCAATCAGATAAGGACATAAACATGTTCCAAACCATTAACGAACTAAAATTAACATTAAAAATTATTAAGATTGTATTTACCCAGGCAATGCTGTAAAGGCAGCAAAGCCAACTTTACTAGCGCACAGTCGTCGGAGTGCATGGAACTGCGCTTCCAACTCACGCGGAGACAAATGCGCACCGGATGGAGCACTGCTCACCAACGCGGTCAGCGCCCCCGTTATAAGTTTCTCCTTGTTTTCAGCAAACAACCTCTATAGACAAAGCAAAAAAATCTTTAACCATATCGATAAATTAAAAATAAAATCAATTATTTAAAGCTAAACATAAATGTCGTATGTTTTTACTTTATTGATGTTGCAAAACAATAATTCAATGTCTTTTTTAGTTTTGCAAAAACTTTAAGAATAAGTCATTTAGTGATTTTCTAATAAAAAAAATATGTCCAAAGATAGTAGAAGAAATTTTAGTCACCACACAAGATAGCTCTTATTTATAAGAAAGACATTAAGGAAGATCACTGCGACGTCTGGTTATGGTGTCAATCATTTGTGTGCAAACTTCAATACGGTTCAAAAAGTTCTGTAGCTAGCTAGTATGTCTTGATAGGCGAAAACGCATTACTAACCGAGATTTTGTGTTGAAAAGCGTCCATTATTATGAGGTAAAGTGAGTTACCCATCAACAGGTCAACAATTTGTCTTTGTATATTATAACATACAGGTGGAAGGTCTCTGTTGTCGCTGATCGACAAGGTAGAAACTACCGCAACGCTTATTCCTCTCGCCAAACAGCAGCGTGTTAACGTTACTATATTCCGGTTTGTATCGTAGTGTAGTCAATGAAATTACCGAGGTAATGAGACATCTTGTGCCTTATGGCAACAAGCAGTGTGGTTCAGTTAGTGTTGTTTTGAGCAAGCGTATCACTACCAATCAGGTGAATGTCTTTCTCGTCTCGATGCTCCGTCATATAAAAAAGAAACAACACTATTTGATGAAAGTTTAACAAATAAATTAAAATTTTTCATTTTAAAATTTACTCACTCAAAAGAAAATTTAGAGATTTCGAAATTTTCTTGATCATTTAAATGTTATAATGGTATATTCAAAAAATTAACAATAACGTTTTACGTATGGTGACATTCATGACCTCTGCCCAACATAGAAAAGGTTATAGGAAAATAATAAACATTATGGGGACTTACTAGATCCCACGTAAGAAACAGCCACAACAGGGGGCGGGCCTACAACGTACACAACACAACATTAACATGCCCCGTAGTACAAACTATCACAATAATAAATCTACACACGCAAAATATATTTTACTCTACTGACATTACAATTCATATTTATTTACATAAATAAAATACCTAAAACCATCCCAATAATTATAAAATCCATACTAAACATAAAAATTATCTTTAAATCACTTATAATAATCATGGATATTATACAACCATAGCCACATAGTAGTTGTTACTTATTTATAAAGATTAAGAATATATACTATATGACTTAAACTTGGGTTAGTTGTAATAATTATGATGATGACGAGTAAATAAGCTAAAAAATATCTATAACAGTGCAAATATATTATTTAACACTAGGCATGCGTAGTATATATAGAGTTCCCGGCGTAGTTAAACGCGACACTTTTTTATGTTGTACTTAAACATTTGTACCATAATTTGATAAAAGAGGTAACTCTTTTCTCAATAAAACATTTATAATTACAATATAGTCATTATACACCACAACTTTACTAAATACGTTTTTTTACCCGCGCTCAAAAGACAGTGTGCGGTAAACTTAAATGTACGTTACCC
>DWMX01001006.1:0-18562 GCA_018246375.1 Byasa alcinous | reverse complement strand
CGACGAGCGTAATGTGGTGCAGTGTGTACCATCTTAACTAGCACCACGTTGTCATGGGCAAGCGTATCACTTACCATAAGGTCGTCTTGCTCGTCTCGTCGCTTAGTAGAATAAAAAAAAATCTAAACATTCAAATGTTAGCAAACTACAACTTATGATACACTGTGCAATCGCAGAAATAGGCACTGCAGTTTCATCTACCTAGTCGTTCTTCGGAAAGAGACCACGCTGCTCGAACTTTCTGAATAAGACTATTAAACTGAATAACTATGAAACTTTATTAGACTTACTATACACTAGAATTAAAAACTAATTCTATTCTCTGGTATTATATAATAATCTCTCTGGTATAATGCTACTAAACATTTAACCGACTTATACATCTCATCGGGTGCTGAATTCGCGGCCACGCTGTCAGCTGTTTAAATTAATTTCAATCTCACTTAATTCGAGTGTACCTATACCCCGGCGGATTACCACTGTTGTGGCCCGTTCTTCGACTACTTTCGTCAGTGTCGGTGGACAATGAAAACCGCTCTAGAATGCAGGTATACCTCGTGCACGCGGTTTATGCGTTGAGATGGCGACAGCGTGATGTGTCTATAAGACTTGTGTTTCCCCAGTTGCAATACAACCATTCAAAATTAATGAAACTAAACTGGAAAATTTGTTGTCGTGTCATTGTCGTTGTTTTGTTATGGTAAGATTTTGTGACCATAAAAACCTGCCACCGTAGAATTACCCAGAAACTATATCGTTTCATAAAAATAACAATTTATACAGTCTTATTCTGAAGATTTCAAAATTGAGTTATGCAAAAAAAACTCCAACATCTCTACATATAATTATAAGCTGAAAGACAATCTAATTTCAATTGTTAAAACGTTGTCAGTTGCATACAAGGAATAGCTTTGCAGTCTGGCACGTGCCAAAAGATTCCGATAGTAAGTTCAACTCAATGGTATCCATGGCCCGTCATCGGAATTTTGAGACTATTCTCTTTCTTTCTTGTCTTCTGTCTATCTTGACTTTATTGTTATATTAAATATGTGTATCTATGTAGGATAAATAACGTTTGCGCGGAGATAACTGTGTTAGCTTAAATATTGATGTCTTAATAACTTATGAAAACATCAAAACTTTCTTATCCCAGTTTGTGTTGCATGCTTGCGTATCTTTTTACTGGTTTGGCTTTGCACTGCAGTTCGTTATTTCTATCGCCAAACAGTAGTGTGCAAACATTACTGTCTTCCGGTTTAAAGGTCTTGAAACTAATGAAATTACTGGGATAACGAAACTTAGCATCTTATATCTCAAGGCGATCAAAAAAAATGTAATCCTGTATATTCTAATTGGCGCCATGTTGTCATGGACAGGCGTATCACTTACCATCACGTTCTTTCTTTAATACAATATTATTTTTTTCACACTTGTCAGTTGTGTTCATTAAAAAACGTAGAATACTCTTCCCATCATATGATGACAACCGGAGCATAGAAACTCGTTTGTGGCAGTAGAATATAAACATAAGGATGTTAACTAGCCAGGTTCTAACAAACCACTAGACGATCACAAGAAAATAGAGAAAATGTTCGTGTGAAAATAAGTAAAGAATAAAGAACAAGTAGGTACCAAATTTCAAAATATATTTTTTCCCCTCAGTTTTTATCACATCATTGAAATTTAAGACATTTTTAATACGATGTTTTTATTACATAGCTTAATAATATAATTTAGCAACTATGAAATTAATAGAATATAGCAACTTCTCTTTTCTACTTTCAAAATAAAAAACCAAAAGTATTTTGTACCTAATAATACCTAACGAGAGGCTAAAAAAATTAAAAGGAACATAGTAAAAAAGTTTTAATTGGCCACTATTAGTTACGGATCATACTTACATAAGAACCCAACTCATCATAAAACATTGTAAACTTACTAAAATAGTGTAGATATGTCAATAGTATAATTTATTTTTAACAAATATTATCGACATTGATGTAAATTACTAATGGCAAACTCACCTGGTTGCTGATAGTCGGGGGACTTTGCATCGGTAAAATCATGAGAATCTCCTGCGGTTGAACTTTCCACGTCCACTTGTTCAGAGCTATTGCTACCGTTGTCATCTTCATTATCTGAACCATAGGTTTTTTCCTTATTGCACAAGTCTTTAAAAAACATCATTGTTTCATGTGAACCATCACAGTGACTACCGGTTTTTTCCGGTTTATTAATTTCTACACGTTTATCATATTTATCTCCAAGTAAATTGTCTATCGAAAACGTTAGCTTAGTTTCTGCTTTATCCAGTTTTTGGTCAGATGTGTCAATAACTTCTTCTACTTCCATTGCCTCCTTAATTTCGGGATTCATGGTAGAATTAAGTGTAATATAACTTTCACAGATGGATGCCACGTCCGCACTGTATAGAGTCAACAAACATTTTAAACCTTTTGAATTAAAAACTGTTTTTCGCCTCGGTGTCTGATTTAGTGTCGGGTAACTCACACACGATAATAATTTAAACCAATTCGAAACTCTAACGACGCGTTTTTGTCAAATTGGATCGCTGAAACGACTGCGAGTTGAGAATGTTAACTGCCTCCTCTGAAAAGCATAGTTGAAGATGCGCTTCTATATGTGTCTATCTTATTACAACTCACGTAAGGTTTAAAATCATATGAAATGTGAAGATTTATTGTCTGGCTGGGATACCTTCGATCGAAATTAAGATGGAAAACCTCGACTAATGGGCGTCTTTGTGGATGACAATTTTGTATGGCACATTTAGCAGATTCGTTATATAATTTAGTTTATACTCCATTAGCTTAAAGTTCAATTTTGAGTATTTCCTCTTAAACGATGCAAATAGCTCTTGAAGACAGTAGTGAGATATAATTAGCAATAAACCAATCAGGGGACAGTGGGCGTGTCGGAACGGGAACGGATGCGCCCGCGTCGGTCTCCTACATCAGATTGGGATTTATTTAAGGAGCCTCATGAGATATGTGCATCTTCATTAATTGTGATAATTATTTTGTTAGTTCGTGTAATTGGACGCGTCACGTATGTGGAGCTGGCGAACAGCATCTGAGCGGGAAGTTATTTATAACTCGACAAATGTTATTTATTGGTGATTATTGTCGCGGTGATTACACTCGTAGTAATTGGGCTTAAAATTATCAAATCGCGTCTAAACTACAAGCAGTTGTTACCTGATTAATGGCACAAAACTTAATACAAACTTTATATCATATTTAATATGTACTTTTGGAACAACACTTTTAATTTTTGATATATAAAAACAAATAAAAGATTAGCCCATAGGCTACCTGCTAATAACAGAACCCTACGTTCTGTATACATTTTATCGTTCGTTTCTTCCGCTTAAAGAAAAAGAACCTACTACGAAGGATATGATAATATGCTTTTTCAGCATAAAAATACTCGTCCGCACATGTAGCCGTATTCTCCACATGTTGTTGCTCAATCTACTATACGGCACATATTCTTATAAGAAGTACACCAATTTTTGTACATTTTGAAAAAAAAATGATCCATGGATTATATTATAAAAACAACAGTTATTTCTCTAGCAGTAACTACTCATTTTGTACGCATATTAAAGTAGTAGATAGAGATAGCAATTTTTTTTAACATTATTATTGCGCATTTAATCATGTGTGCATTTTACGCAGTATTGTAAAAAAACACTTATCGGCCAGCAGTATACTGCGTCTGGGATTTAATAGAGACAAAACTAATGTACCTCATATTAAAAGCAATAAATTATAACAAAAAACTCGGCCTTGTTGCCCCTTCAAATAACCGACATATTTTGTCATAATTAGGCGCGCTCTGTGGCGCTTATTTTTTTCCTAACTTTTTGTTGACAATGATTTATTGCGGTAGCGCTGTTAAACTTAAACCTTTGCTAAATGAATAATTTCAAAGATATTTTTATTTAACTTTTACATTTCACAATAAGGATAACATGTTTTAAAATACACGATATATGTATATAGTATTTATGACTTTTATATAACTTAAAAATATATATTGTCTTCTAATTACGGATTCATGTTGGCAGAGGCATTTTTAAATAGTTTTTAATTTTAGATTTAGTTTATTATTGCATATCAAATACAAACTCACAATTGTAATACTAACATATCCTACAATAGCAATCGTTTTTCTTACCACTAGTTTTTATATTATACTCCAAAACTTTTTATAAAGAAAATGTGAAAGAATCCACACTGCGCCAAGTTTCCGCATATTTGACTATGGTATGCGAACTTTTACCCCGCCGTTTCTAAATTGCTTCGGTATGTGGTGCTAGAGTAAGCGTATTCAATGATTTACACATGTAGGGGCCGGTCTATTTTGTTCTCGGCGTTAATTAGAGCGACACCGATGAAATGACTTCTCGTTAATATTGCGTCTGAGTTGTTTCCAGCCGATAACTAGCAAAATTTAAAATTTTAAGTACTTACTAGATCGGAATTAACAATTAAAACGCTTGGAAATATACGTATTTCGTTGGAATACCGAGATGCAATTTCTTTCAAGTCCAATCAGATTCACTTCTTATTTGCTGTGAAAAAAATAGTTATTGCAATAAAAGTGTCTTTAACTTTGTACTTTTTTTCCGGTTTTTGAATTATTGCTTATGGTGCATAATAGCAAACATTAAGAATATATATTATATTTTATCTCTGTATACGATAGAAGTGTTATTTTTTAAATTATGTAACATAATAGAGATAGTTTTTTACTTCTCCTTTCCTTTTATAGTAAAAGGGAAATATTTTGTCATAGCTTTGGTAAAATGTATGAGCTTAGATTTCTGTCTTCATTGTGGTAGCATGACATTAACCTTTCCAATTTAGTATATGTATTGTTAAATCAAATGAAGAATATAAATACATGAGTCTTTTACTTTAAGCTTTGTTAAAAATACTATAGCTATTTTCTTTAAATATTATTACATAATTCGAAAGCTAATTTATAGTAGTGTTTCGATGCATACATGAACAAATTAAGAAAAATGTTATTCTATCCTGCCATCTGTTTTTACATGAAATGTATATTTTAATGTTTATGTTTATTTAATACTAGATGGCGTCAGATTCTGAAATGAAATTATTTGAAAAATTTGTGAACACAAAATTTATAACTAGATGGCAGTACCTACACATTTATTACAATTTTATTGGTTTTGTGTAATTTCTTTATATTAAATTCATATTTCCTACATTTTTGTAAGTAGTTAATTACTAATAAAATATTTTCTACATGTAATAATGTTATTATACTGTATAATAATTAAAAAATGAAAAAGTTATAGACATAATAGGTTCTACATCACGCTATTGAAGTTTCTGACATCGCTTAGTATATATACTGAAGAAGAAGCAACGTTAGTGTACTTGCTTCGGCAGTACATATACTAAAATTGGAACGATACAGAGAAGATTAGCATGGCCCCTGCGCAAGGATGACACGCAAAATCGTGAAGCGTTCCACATTTTTTTGATAACTTATTATTGAAAGTAAGCGTACAATTTAAATTGTACAAAAATTTCTAACTTTTTTAATTTAAACGTTTGTCATATTTACGGTTTATAGATTAATAAAGGCTCTTTTCAGTTTATAAAACGTGACAATTTTTTAAATTATGGAGATATTATTACGTTCGCTTAAATAAACTAAACCTCTCATCAATGTATTTGATTTCTTTAATTCTTTACAAAAGGCAACTATGAGAATCGCTTTAATAAATATTTAAACATTTTTATTTTGAGGTTATCGCGTAAAGATGTTCAACAAAGCAGTTTAGGACCTCAGTTTACCAAATATGAAATTTATGTTATATCTGTTGCTCTATAAAAGACTAAACAAGTTTCTTTTTAATCTGTTTTCACATTATTAGTTAATAAAATTTATTGAATTTCGGAAGTATTTAACATTTGTGTATCGTTATCAGTAACAAGAATATACACAACGTTTATTATCCAGGTTCTTGCACTTTTAGATTTCATAACGGGAAATGAATAATTTAAAATATTAGGTGTATTTATGTTCGATATTCTTTGTTAAAAATTAATAATGTACTTAAAATATATAAGTATAATTTTGCTATGATTACCCTTTTTATCAGGTTAGGACGAGCTGAATATATTTCATAATACTAGTTACGCACATTATCACCACAATCCAAGTTCATACTATACTTGTGAATTGCAAAAATTATAACCAAATACTAACTTTGCTCAGCGAAAACAAAAAAGTTCTAATGTCAAAATAATTATAGTGATAATTTAGTACCTCTAACTCCTGATTTTATGTTAAAAAGTTTTACCCCAGGAATATTTTTCCGTTTATTAATCAATTACCTTTTTTCTTTGTGTTCAGGATACATTTTGAAGTAAAGCAAAAACAATTTCTTTACATCAAAAAAAGAAAACTATATGATTTATAGGTTTAAATACATAATTTATTACTATGGTACAACATGTTTTGAATGATTTGCCGATATCAAGTTTATGCATATAAATATATTTTAATGTCGAAATAATACAAGAAAATATACAATTGAGATATTTAAACAGTTCATCCTACAAGATTTCCAAATGTTACTCTTTTTATAAGGTTTTTTTTATATTAATATACAAATATCATTTCAGATCGATCCACGCTTGTCTATTTTTACACTTAAATCGGCTTTTTTATGTATACAACACCAGAAATTTACCTCAAAGTCCCCTTTCTATCATGCAACATCTGACAATACTGTTGTTAAATTATTTTCATTCATATAAACATAAAAAATAACAAAAGTAGACTTTTTGTTCACCTATTCAAAGATTTTGAATAATCTTGAGACAGTTGCTATATATAATCGGAATCACTTCATCCGTATTATAGTAATTATTATCAATAACTACTTGCACTTATGCATATACAAATTTATTGTCTACAGTTCATTCCGGATGTTTCCAAATGCATATGAATATATCTACTTCCCAATCATTAGCAACTTTCAATTGAAATGGTTTAATAATAAAAAAAAGTCTCGGTTAAAATTAGCAACTGTCCGCACAATATAAATTGAGTTGTGGGCACTGAGAAATATCATGAATGTTGTGAAAATGTGCTGTCTTTATGTTTGTTGCATAACTTAATGTTTAAATGTAGATGTATGCTAGCCGGGCTTTGCTTACAAGTCCATATTGACACTGCACTTTTACTGCTTTGTTTCTTTAAGCTTAGTACTGTGATCTGAAATATTAAAATGTCAAATTAATAATTAACAAAATCATGCTAAATCGATTTTAGGGTTCATGCAAATAAATATTAGAATAAGATATTTGCTAATAAGTTTAACTACAATATATACAAATCATTGTTGTCAAAATCATATAATATCTTAATCACATTCAATTGTTATTGATCAACAACAATATGACAATATAAGCTATATTTTGTTCGTTGTATGCGTATGAGAGCACAGACATAGCTAGCAAGAAATAATGCACACCTGGCTAGCTGTCGTCTTGCAGCGTGGTGAAGCGGTTGCCGAGCGCGAGTGGCTGACGCGCGCTGCCCGAGCGCTGCGGGGCGCCGCCGCCGGCCGTACTCCATCCGCCGCCACGCTTGCCGCTCGCGCCCAGCACCGGGAAGTAGTCGTCGTTGTGGATGTCAGGGGCGTGCTTCTGCAGTGTAAATATACAAATGTAAATGCCATTGAATAAGTATTACAAATCTTTTGATTACCGCAACAGTATTATTAAATTTAATAACATTAATTGCCTAAAAAACACAAAACTTTAATTTTATTTAACATTATAATAAAAAAAATTATCAGGGATCCATAATTAAAATTCTCAAAAGTACTATGGATGGACCAAGTCTGTCAAGTTCCATCACTAAATTTATGAGCAATACATTGGTAGCATTATAAATAATATAATATAAAGGAAAAAATATATACAGACAATAAAATGTCTCCAGTATTTAGTAATATCAATAGACTAACAGCCTGATTCCTGCGAACCATGGGTTCAACTTCGCGATTTCTTGGAGCTGGCGGCACGTAAACGTTCGATTTCAACTCGCGAGGTTTCTCTTCTTCTGGTGGCGGCGGTGGAGGCTGTTCGACTTCCACCTGCTGTAATTAAAAATGTTTTAATATTCACTTCCATTACTGCACTTATAGAAGTACTAAATTAATGGTAGTGTTGAACTACACATACATGATGAAAAAATATTTTGTGTTGGAAATTTAGATCAACGTAACATATATCCAATTTACGCACAAACTATTCAACATCGAATTTTGTCATAAAAATACAATCTCCATAATCAGTTAGCAATACTTTAGTTACTGAACAAATAAAAACTTAAAAAATCTCTAATTCCCATACTTCTTCAACATTCCATTTCAATTAATTTCTTTCTAAGATTTTCAACTTGTTCAAGACAGCAAAATATTGACTTACAGGTTTGTTCCAAGGTCCTTTGACTTTTCCGCTGTCAGGTGCAGAGTCTTCCGAGGTCATATCTCGTGATTCTGGAGCTGTGCTGCCTTGCAACACCTGAATCTTGAGCCCCGTGTAATCCTTCACTGGCTCTTCATATTCTTTCCATTCCTCTTCCTCCTAAAACAAAAAATAGCAGTTGCTCAAAACATGTTTCATAATGATAAATATTTTTAATTCTAGTATTCTCAGATGTAACCTAACAGGGTTTGGCAAAGGTCAGATATTGCAGTAAGAAGAAATCACCTCATGATGATAATGGTCAGATAAAAATATTACCATAAACAATCTACTGTTATTGCTACTTTTATTAGGTTATTAGACTTTTTTTTTATACTACTATGAGACGAGACGAGCAAGACGTTCACCTGATGGTGAGTGATACGCTTGCCCATGACGTGATGCTAGTTAAGATGGTACACACTGCACCAAATTGCGCTCGTGCCTTGAGACAAGCTGTTAAGTCTTGTTACCCCAGTAATTACACTAGCTACAGCACCCTTCAAACCGGAACACAGTAATGTTTACACACTACTATTTGGCGGTTGAAATAGGAGCTGCGGTGGTAGCCATCGTGACGGTCTCCAGCAACAGAGACCTACCACCTGGTAAAGTAAACACTGTTAAAGTACTAATTACTGTAGACATGGCCACCAACTCTAATTTTTGGAAATTAAAGATTTTAATATAATCATATATTTGCAGATAAAACTAAATTCAATAAATGTTTAAATAACAACAATATGATGACAAACCAAAAAGACACAATATTGTTAAAAGAATTAGTTAACTACAAATAGCATCTCTTATAAATGAAGGAATGATTATCATAATCGATACATGATTTTTATTATAAATATTTAGTAAATATTTTAATTTTCTAGTGGCAAGTCTCTATTGCAGAAGACCTTCTAGGTAGGGACCACCCAAGCTTCAGTTTCAGTCAGGAAAATAGTGGTGTGCAAACATTACTGTGTTTCTGTTTAAAGGGCACTGTAAGCTAGTGAAATTACTAAAGTATTGCATCTTAACACATGTCTCAATGTGACAAGTGCAATGTGGCACAATGTACACCATCTGAAGTAGCTCTAGATTGTTATGGGCAAGCATGTCACTTACCAACAGGTAAACATCTCACTCGCCTTGGAGAATAAAAACATGTAAAGAGTATCTACTCTTTGGGTAGGATATTTGGATGTAGTGTAACCACATGGTCACATAAATGTAACTATCATAAGTAAAGATGAATTTTTTAAAATCCAAGTTTTTAGTTGGAATTATTTGATATTAAGGCAGTTCTGTAGTAAAAAATATTTGTGATTAGATTATCACATTATCTAACAAATATTGATTAAATACCATGTGGATTTTAAATATTGCATATATAATAACCAGATAGATATATTTATTACCAACTAATTTATATTTATATAAAAGTATTTATATTATAAAATTAGAAGGCAATATTTAAATAAGAATATCACAAAGTACAAAAAAAATTCTCATCTTCTTATAATTTCAATTCACACATATATGGCTTACTGCTAATTTTATAGTCTTATATATTAAAAATACATAATGTGGTCAATATACAGAGTACAAAGATTTTGAATTAAATACCTACCCATAACTAATTTTATATCTAGAAAATTCTAGTTCCATTAAAGCTCAAAATTAGTTGACGTTTTAGTACATTGATAGTTTGAAACAACTTTGTTAATATTCAATGCCATGTGCAACATCAATGGTAATGATTTTCATTTTTCTTTTTCACTAAGTATCAAACAATAAACCATTATGTTACAATCGTTAATTGTAATGCTGTTTGACAATGTTATAATAAGTGTTAATCAACTAGAATATTTAATTCTATATAGAAAACAACAAAAATTTAAAAAAAAAATTATGGAAGATACTGATAATGAAAATTTTTTGAAAAAGAAGTTAAATACACGGCCATAAAAAACGGCATTGAATTAAAAATTTCCGCTTTACACAAAATGGAAAAAAACATTATAGAATCAGAAATACTGAATTCATGTACAAATAAATTAAATCGTCTAAGATGTCAATTAAGACGAAGAGCGATTACAACGCAGGATATCATCTTTAATAAATTAAAAAGTCGGTGGAGGAAAATAATTTTCGACAGAGGAATAAGATTTTAAACATATTCAACGAAGTTTTCTTAGTCTTCGCAAGTGGGTTCAACATCTTACCGCATTAAAGCAAACGTCAGGCCAACGTTGCTAGCTCGACAATACCCGCCTGAATCATGTCATTTGACAATCAAGGTACAACCTTTATAAGATGTTAAATCATTCGTAAAAGTAAACTTACCCCAGCTCTACCAGGCTCGTCACCCTCTTGTGTTGGTCGCTCTTTTTTTGGTCTTACATCCGATTTTTTTGTGTCTTCTAATTTTTTGGCTAATTCATCAGCGGTAGCAAACTTTTTGACCGATTTCGACTTTTTGCGATCTTTTTTTGCAAAAAAATCATCTAAGTCAGCCATTGCAAACGTTTACAATGTCCTTATAAGTTAATAGAGAAATTACAATAATATTAGAATTAAAATGGTGAAAATACTTGAAATATCCTAAATCAATTTTTGTGGCAAGCGTGGCCGACTGTTTCTTTTTTTTAATGAAAAGAGTGTTGTCATTAGAAAAATTATAAACTTTGCAAGTATAAATGTTCATTATTGCTAGTATTACTTATACAATCTATTAAAATTTCTCTAAACTTATACATTTTCTACTCTTCTGTCTAATTTTTAAATAAGTGTTAAAAACATTTAAATTTTTTACCACTAAATAAGGAAATAAATTAAAAACTATCAGGACCTGTTAATAACTTTTATACTTGAATACATTCATCGTACGTACTGTATTATGAGAAACAAAAAAAATGGTATTTTAGGTAATAATTGTAATTATTGTTTGTAACTTCTTATTAAACATAAAATTTGAGTAAAATATTGTAAAAATAAATAATTTCCTATTGATAAAATTAAGTGATAGCCAGAAATTTCAGTTTGTGTGTTCATATCTATACGATTTTAATTATTATTTAAAGCAGACTTTTAAAGGGTAAATAAGGGTGGACTTAATGTGCCCAATCTAAAATTGAAACTCCTTATCAAATTTTCGAGCGGATATCGATGATAGGCGCAACGGTCAAATAATTATCTTATCTTTTTATACTTACCTAGTTCGTCACTTGAGAGGTTTATAAAAAAAGAAATTAACATGTTAGGAACTGTTTCGAAGGTTTCCCATAATTTTAACAGAAATGTTATTAAAAATTTTATTAGAAATGGATCACATGGGGGAGTTCCTGGAGAGGTAAGAACGTTAGAGTGTTATAAGTTACGTAATTACAAATCGCTATTAGCATAAGTATCTTATTAGAAATTGTGCACGTTGGTACTAGATCTTACTTCATTATGAGTAAATTTGAGACATATGTACTTTATCCCTTAATTAAGATACGCGAGATCTTACACATTGTCACCACAGCAATTCCATCAACTGTAGTTTAATCTAAAACCCAGTAATTTTTGCACCCGACTTTCATATTATGAATAACTGCATAAATACGCGAACCGGTTTACCTAGGCGACTTTTGTTAAGTGATAACATATAACTATTCCTATTAAAGATTTGAATAAATCATTGCATAAATTATCTAATTTTAAATTCTTAGGTATGCTAAAAAATCAATAAAATTCATGTTTTAGTATCTGAAAATAATACTAGTTTGCAATGGTTTATGTAAGATATATCCTATTGCAAAGCGCGTTAGCTCCGCGCGGGAAGAAATATATTTTATGTCTAACTGGCACTAGTTAAATACCAGACGTCGCTTTTGAAAACCTCACCAGCGGGTTTATTTTATAATTTTCTATCCAATACCAAGAAATTTAAAAATTCCCAACTTTGCTATAAAATCGAATCCACGGGTGCGTTGTTGCTAATCGGATCTAAACTATCAAAAGAAGTATCTAAAGTTGTACTACTACTCAAATTTGAATACCATATTGTTTGAATTACCTTTTCGCAAAAAACTTACACGTGAAATTAGTAAATTACTGACAATGACTTATATCAAAACAGTTAATTAACATTTTGCGAAGACAAGATAAAGACAAAATTTTAATTGATTTCATTCTATAGATAAAACATAAACTGCAATGTTTTCAGAATTTACCGTTCGACATAAACAGCAAAATTCGAGTTACTTGGAACATGTTTTGGTTCGTGGGTACCGGAATTGGAGCATCTTTCGTCATACTTTGGCATCAATTAAACAAGAAGTAAAACGGTTAGTTAAAATAAGTCTATACATAAGTTTTCCAACCTGTATGCCAATCAAGTCGGATATGGCCCCAAAGTTGAAGAAGCCTGTGTTTAAGTATAATGGCTATGATAATATAGTTTTGAGTATCTAATTTAATATCCGCTAAAATAATTTGACATAGTAACAAAATAAACATAATTTAAAGTAAACAAATTGAATTAATTTTAACAATAGTTAATCCATTGAAAGTAGTTATTTAACATAAGTAATTCGTATACTGAAAAAAAAATATTATTTTCAGGAGAACAATTTTCGGCGGTCAATTAGCCCTATGGATTATAATATAAAACTTGTAGAATACAATTATTAGAATATGATATAAAATAAATGTTTGTTATTATGTATAACTCTTTTATTTTCTTAAAACGAGTGTTTAAAGTTTCATAATTTTTTTTTTATGGATGCGTTCACTGAAACAAATCTACAAACTAAAAATTTTATTGATCTTAGTGGTAACTTTCAAGAATTAGCTATCACAAGTATAGATCCACACTACTCGTTTTGTCTCAGTGTTCTTATTCAGCTTGTAAAGATCTAAAACTAAACCTTTTTAAAATGATTTCTCCTGCTGCTTTTCTTCGTCGGGCAACGCAGAAACATGTACTAAGAAACTTTGTAAGATTCCACTCTCATGGAGGGGTACCCGGAGAGGTAAGATCTCTTAAATCATTTTTGCATTACATAATCTGTTTTTAATTCGAAAAATAGCTGGAATTATATCGCTAAGGTGTTATTTCTTTTAGACCTTAAGAAACTTTTTGTTATAACCTTTTTAGAAAAATTTATTGTCATTAATGATGTAGAAATATTTAGTTTATTCAATGAAGCGAAGAGAGGAGAATGATGTTCATCTGTTGGTGATATGCCTACCCTTATTAAAGTGCTCATCGCCTGAAGGCTTAAGATGTTGAAATTCGCTATCGCTGTAAATTCACTAGCAACTATGCCCTTCATGTTACAACAGTTATTTTTGCACACTTTTGTTCGACGGCAGACTAAAAAAATTTAGAAAGAGCTATTGTTGTAACTATCTCCAGTCCGCCTATTTCTTTCGCAAAGCAGAATAATGTGCATTACTATTTTCCGATATGAAAGGATGCCTATGTTTTAAGATACTTTCCAGTAACAATATAAGATATTTAAAATTTTCAAGTATATTCTATATACTCTTCTGAAATCATGCAGAGTAAGTAATTTATCCTTTTTGTCTGCGAAAAAAAGGTGAAAATAAGTAATACAAATTAACAAAATATGAGATGATAATTGTTAGATGCGCCACATAGCTGAAGTTGACAATTATTATTATCATTTTAGTAAACCTTTTTTATTGAATGAGCTAATAATTGTCCTCAATTTCATAAAAACTTAAATAACAATCAGGTTGGAGATGGTAATACATGTTCTTCACCTGCTACTGCAGCTTTGATCTGTTATTACTTCAAAAATTATGGTAATTGATTTATTATATCAACTAATCCATCAAGAACATATATTTGAACTTGTTAATGTGTAACCTCGGAATTAAACAAAGTACATCTGTTACAGAACTAGCTGATAGCCACTACTCCAAGGTTGCAGTAAAATAAAAATTATTTTTATATTCTGTTACAGAACCTGCCATTTGATATTTCTAACCGATACAAACTAACGTTGTTGTTTCTGGTTTATGTGGGTTCCGGACTTTCGGCGCCTTTCCTCATCACCCGTCATCAACTTCTCAAAAAGTAAAGTGTTAGGTAATAAAATAATTAAAGTGTTATCAAATATGATTATTCTTTAATAAAAGACTAGTTTATATTTTGGTGCTTATAAATAGTCAAATGTGATACATTTGATTTTAATCATCAGTAAGTAATTTCAGTGTTTAGAATAAGAATCATGTACTTCATAAAGTACAAAATAGAGTAAATATAATTTGATGTTTCAAATAGAATAAGTATTACTTTTTTGTTTTTACAGGTGAATATGAACTTTTCAATTTAAGAAAAATACTTTAAGTTAACAGGAAAAATGTCAGTGACGATATTAAAATTTTAGAAATTTAATGTTTTTTATTTATTGGTGAACCATCACTAAATGCTACTTGACCATAACCGTTTTTTCATAGCTAAGTAGTAGTAAGTTACACAGATATATTCATAAATATTAACATAAGGTGGACTTATTAAATTTTATTTGTATTAGTGAAATTGTTAATCAAATTTCAATTTGAAAGAAATATTTTGTTTTCCCTTTTCTAAATTCACAAGGCCAAGTTTTTATTGCGAGGTAACATAATGATGTCATTGTGACTGATTCAGCGACTGCAGTAGCTAATCAACAGTGTTTTGAAAAAAATCATATTTAAGTAACGCTTTTTATAACATTTTACAGTGCTAGTAAAGATGAAATCAAATTATGCTTATCACTATGAGAAAAGATGTTAAATATTATTTCCAGATTTTAAATAAATTTTTCCAGAGATTATTAATCCCAGTAATTTTGCTGCAACCTAACCTAGTTTTACACTAAGAGACTTTTCATGATTTTAAACAGGTACGATGAGAAGTCTAGCAATCATGAACGAAAATTAATATTTACATTGACGACGCAGCTGCTATCAATCACAACTCGCAAATCTCCAAGACAAGGTTCAGTTATTTTGACTATCTTATTAACATAAAAAATTACTACTTTCAAGTAATCAAGAAAAGTAAACTACTTTAATTTATTAGTAACGAGAGAGTCATTCAAAGTAGGGTCAAGTAGACTGGTTGGTGTAATTCGTAAATTTATAAAGGGAGGACGATAAATACCGACGAAGATGTCAACCACAGGAGATTACAATTTCCTGACTGGAATCTGCGTGCTAAGAAAAGAACCTCCAGTGGTGGTATAATAATAACGCTTTGAGTGTGTCTTTCTTACGAAAATAAAACATGAATTTCTCTAGGAGTGCAAACTACTATGTATTTATATATTAATATTACGAAAATTTATTGGTTTAATTAATTTTAAAAAAATTGTCGTATATAGAAAACGTTTATTTATTTATTTTGGTACGGCAGTATTTATATAATACCTATCTAAAGTGGAGCATAACGGAATAAATATTTTTTACCAGACCGTAGTATTAAATTAAAGAACTTATCAAATTTGTATTAAATAAATAAATGATGGGTATAGAATATAGATAATGTTCATTTAATTCAAACTTTGGCTCCATTGTATATATTCCAATGACCTTCAAATGTGTTTAAAAAAAAATACGGCTTTACTTCAATTACGAATTTATATACATAGTTATTATTTATTTTACTCCAGTAATGTTACACTATAATTGAAGAAATACTTGGTTTATATTGATATTGTTAGAAATATTTAATAAGTTCATGTAATTAAATAAAAGACAATGTATCTATAGTATTTTGAAAGCGATTTCATGCAAATACACAAATATCAAATTTTGATATCCTGACTTTTTTAATATTACTGGTAAGATTATAACATGTCTGAAACATCGTGCTATATTATTGATAATGGTGCTTACACAGCAAAAGTTGGATTTTCTAATATGGAACCTAAAGTGGTTCCTAATTGCATAATGAAAGCTAAGTCGGAACGACGGCGCCCTTTTATAGGGTCACAAATTGATGAATGCAGAGACGCATCTGGACTTTTCTACATCCTACCATTTCAAAAAGGGTTCCTTGTTAATTGGGATACACAGAAAACTGTATGGGATTATATATTCAGTAAAGAATGTTGTCCAGTTAACTTCAGTGAAGTTCCTCTCGTAATAACTGAGCCATTGTTTAATTTCTCATCTATCCAGGAAGCTATTACTGAAATTTTCTTTGAAGAATATGAATGTCAATCACTTTTAAGAGTAAATGCTACTGATTTAGCTGAATATCATTACAGAAGACTTAATTCAAATGAAAGTACTGTAGTGGTTGATTCTGGATATAGCTATACTTACATTATACCTTACATAAAAGGAAAGAAATTCAAAGATGGAATTAGAAGAATAGATGTAGGCGGTAAAGTATTAACTAATCATTTAAAAGAAATTTTGTCATATAGACAATTAAATGTTATGGATGAGACTTATGTTATTAACCAAGTAAAAGAAGATTCTTGTTATGTTTCACAAAATTTTATGGCAGATATGGAAATCGCTAAAAAGAAAGGTAAGTTTCTTTGTATATGAACTTAAGTAATGATTTATTTAATTATTTAAAAAAAAAAAATTATGGTTGTCTTATCAGGTTTACAATAATTTATTTATCGTCTCCACTGTTGAACATAGGTCTCTTGTAATGTATTCCACAAAATAATCCAGCATTGCTTCCAATACTGTAATTAAAAATATCTGCACATTTTCCTTTCAGCCTACTGATGTTAATAGCTGAACATAGGCTACATATTTAAATGTTTGAGACATGTCTATTTATTCTAAACTTTTTAGTTAAAGATGTTTAGCCCTGATTTATTTATTTTTAGGATCAGATAATACCATAGTAAAAGACTATGTGTTGCCAGATTATACAACAATACGACGTGGATACTTACGAGAAGTTGTAAAACCTGATGAGGATTTAGAACAACAAACTTTACGTCTCAACAATGAGAGATTCTCTATACCTGAATTGCTTTTTCACCCATCTGATGTAGGCATTCCACAAATGGGAATACCTGAAGCTATAATACATTCTATAGATGCTTGTCCAGAAAAAAACAAAGAAAGCTTATTGGAAAACATAATTTTGTATGGGGGATGTACTCTTTTCCCAGGATTTAGAGATAGGGTATATAATGAAGTAAGAGCCTTTGCACTTGATCATTATGATATTAATGTTTCTCTTGCTGATAACCCTATAACATATTCATGGGAAGGTGGAAAAGATATTTTCAGAGACCCAGAATTTTATTCATTCTGCATGACAAGAGAGGAGTATGAAGAGGAAGGAAAAGCTTTAGCTTTTGAAAGATTTGATATATAACGACGTAAGCGAGCTAGGAAATCTTCGGAGTAGGTTCCTAGTTCGTTAAACGCATGTTGGTATTGTTCGGACTGAAATTGAAAAAAAAATTGGAAAAGACTGCTATAAACTTGTGATGTTTGAATAGGGATGAATCATAAAAAACATAATTGTTAATTGAATGAATAATATTAATTATATATTAAAGACCTTGTATAAATTACAGTGGAGCTAAAGTTGTGCTTTATGTGCAAATCCTTTTTATATGTAGACACTAAAAAAATGTTGTGTTGTGTGAATCTCTGTTATATGAGATGTCTAAAGCCAGTATAAAAAGTTTAAAGTTCTGATTACTGATATTCTGATAAAAATAAAATTATTTTTGCTTTGCTTTCTGATTCTTACTTTTTTTTATTTTACCTTTTACATACAGTGTCTACTCCTATATACATACATCTTTTTGGTTACCATTCCTTTTTTTGAAGATATCCCGCGCACCAGGATAAAGCGTTCGCTTCGCGTTTCATGATGCGTACAGCGAGGGATTAGAAAGGTTTGCTGACGTCAGTGTTTCCGTCTAATTATGATTCAATGTGTTCACATTTCGGCCCCTGTACCATTAAGCCAAATGCTATTAAAATTTATTTGTAATAATAACACCAAATAAATTTGGTAACAAACTACATACTCG
>DWMX01001005.1:0-18573 GCA_018246375.1 Byasa alcinous | reverse complement strand
CACCTGATGATGCCAACGCTTTAAGCCAAAAGATCAGCCAGCAAGGCGAATTAGTGCGCTCACTCAAAGCCGCTAAAGCAGAGAAACCTAAAATTGATGAAGCAGTGAAGATTCTATTGGATCTTAAAGCGAAGTACAAACTTGCTTCTGGGAAGGTCAGTAAATTAATTATTTATCTTAAGCAGCTTCTATTTTTTTATTATTTTACAAAGTAACAAGGCAAGCAAAAGGTGTAACTGATGTACTATAAAAATTACTTACTTTTAGGAGTGGAAACCGAGTGCAGCGGTTAAATCTGCACCAGCTCCATCTCCATCCCGATCATCATCAGAAGACATTTCTGATTTAGATGAAAAAATTTTCGTGCAAGCCGATCTAGTTCAACACCTGAATGAAACGAAAGCGGACAAAGCCAAAATTGACCAAGAGGTCAAAATCCTGTTGGACCTTAAAATAAAATATAAGGCAGCAAGCGGTGAGGTAAATACTAAGATTATTATTTGTATTATACAGCGTTTTTGCAATTCTTCCTTTTAAGCTTATAATATAATTCCGTAACACTTGTTTAAACAATGAAACGCTTTGGTTAACGTCAACTATCACTACATATTACGTAGACAATCGTTTCCAATATTTGAACAATTGATAATCATTACAAATAAACAAAATTTTACGTCATTATCATCATCTTAACCGATGGACGTACACTGAAAGTAGTCCCTTGCAATGTATTCCACAAAACAAGGTTGTGTGCTGTTTGATTTTCGTGACCCACACAGATTCTGTTCGGCGTTAGCCAAATTTTATGTAAATTGGCATAAGTACGTACTAAAAAACATTTTAAATCTATGTAATGAAAAGGATACACAAAAAAGTACCATACTTTGTTAGATAATACGTATATTTAAATTTTTTCTCATAATAAAATTAAATTTCGGTGTTAATAATAATATAAGTTATTAAACTTAGCTTCGTAACGAGTAAAACGTTCTCCCGATGGTGCGATGCTCTCCCATAAGAATGGTGCTAGTTATGATTATAAACACTGCACCATATTGTGCTTGTCGCCTTAAGACATAAGATTTAAAGTTCTTGTTCTGCTATTATAATTTTCTTCACAGGACTGGGTTCACAATAGACCGTTATCTTCTTCAACCGATGAGGATATAGAAGCGGAAGCGATATCTTCGGTCATCGTTACGCAGGGTGATAAGATACGACGTCTCAAAGCTTCGAAAGCTGACAAATCCATCATAGACGCAGAGGTACACTTTTTTACTTTTAAAAAATTTTATAAGATTTTTTAATCGTTTTGTTATTTACCTGTATGTTTTTTATTTACCTTGTTTAAGAAACAAATCTGTCTTTTATTCTTTTTTTTATACAACAAAATTTTATTAAAAAGAAAGAATAATTAGAATTCTGATTCAGTTTGATAAATTTTACTTGCAAGTGTTTAATTTTGTGAGAAACCTGATTAAGTTTTTTTGACGGTAAAGTTTTTATGAAATTAATTAAGGTAATTCTGTTTTATAGGTGAAAAAATTACTGAATCTGAAGGAACAGTACAAACTTGTCACCGACAATGATTGGACACCAGACTGCCTCAAAAAAGGCCATAAGGTACAATCGTGATATTTTAGTAATTTTTATATTCTTTCTATTTATCCTCTCACTGTGTATCTTTTCCTGGCTATGTATCCCATTTAGTGGTGGGATCATCTATCTTCATTTCTCTCTTCCACCTCGCTCTGTCGTCGACGTTTTCACACTCGATTTTTCACCTTTTCTTGTGCCAATCTTTGGTCATCGACCAGGTAGAAAAAACTGCAGTGACAAATTGCCAACGTAATCGGACCACCTTTTTAGGTGACCACCACATTATATTATAGATACCATTACAGCTTTTATTAATGCTATTAACGCCGATTTTGCGCATGGCAAAATTATCAATATTTGTTTTTATAGTAATGTAACAATAATATTTTCTGCTGGTGGTACATGTCTGTTGCTGGAGACCATCTAGATAGGAACTACCGCAGCTCCTATTTCAACCGCCAAATAGTTGTGTGCAAACATTACTGTGTTCCGGGTTGATGGGCGTTCTAGCTAACGAAATTACTGATTAATAATGACTTAATATCTTTTGTCTTTTGGTGACTTGTCACCAGCAAGATGTGGTGCATGTTGTTATGAGCAAACGTTTCAGTTACCATCACGAAAACGTTTCGTTTGTCTCGTCGCTTCGGCGTGTAAAAGAAAATAATATTTTTATAATGATTTTTTCTATTTATGTGTACATCACAACATCTATGAAAACTAAATTACATATTATTACGTTGATTTATTATTTTTATTATCCCGGCGATTCGACGGCTTTGTTATTTTTGTTTAAATATTGTCTTAAGAATATTGCACATAAATTTTAAATTTTTGCTTAATATTAAGTACAAAGTGTGCGTATTACCTTAGTACAGTGCCATATTTATTGCGATCTTGCGAATTATTTTTCGATTAATTGATTTTTCGATTCTGACCCATTGGTAAGTGCGAATCTGTTTTCAGAAGGAAGCCGCGGCCCGCGGCGACAAGCCCAAGTCGCGCCCTAATAAAGAGAGAGAGATCAAAAGCTCCGAAGTAAAGGTAATCTAGCTAACCATATTAGCTAAAGTTTTTTTTAATGGCTGTTAAGAATATTCTAAAATAACACCTGCTGGTAGTAAAAGGCGACTAAAATGCTTCTGGTTTGCGGGCTTTTAAGGTGGGAGCTCTTATTCTCCACTAAGTAATCGTCTGGTTGGATATGAAGTGTTGTCGAAGTAGTCACAGCTAAAAAAGGATACTAGAAAGAGTGTAATATAGGGGGCACCAGTGCGTTCTGTATGTGATCCGAGGGTCCGTCGCAATGCACAGGGACGGCCATCGATGGGGCTTTAGTGTTGTTGGTGGTGAAGTCTCTTAAACCCTGTATTTCCCCAGTAGCAGGGTATCTTTTCAACATTTTCTCCTTTGATAACAAAAAATACCTTCAATATTACAAAGAAACCTGACAATTATTTGTGTAAGAAGTGTGTGATTGTAACCACCATTGAGTAACTGAAATAAAACGTGAATATTTCTTGGACTCTTACTAGTCTTATAAGCAGACAGCAATTTTGAATATATGTAAAAATTTCTCTTAAATGTAACTACATAGTCATATAAGAAGTAGGAGGTTACAATCTTCCATTTAATTAACCCAGGAAGCCATCGCTGAGGAAGAGAGACGCCTTGAAGAAATAAGAACGCGGTTCCGCGCTAGCACCTCATTTTTACAGTTGTTTAGGGAAAGTATGGCCAAGGAGAAAAAGCAAAATGCCAAGGGGGGCAAGAAGAGACAGAATACTAAAGAAACGGTGTGCTGTTTGAACATATACATATTAGTTTAGATTTTTTTTTTGTTTTACTGGCTTCACTTGCCTTAGTTGTTGGCTTCCATTAGTATTGTCTTGCCATTTAAAAGATGTGTAATAAAATATTTACATTTTGTTTATATATTCAGACACCAAAACCAAAGGAGGAGTCATCGAGCGGAGTGAAGAAGGTAACACGACTAGGGCTGGAGGCGAGCAAAGAAACAGATCTCCCCGAGTGGTACTCGCAGGTCATCACTAAGTGTAAGTATTTCTTTACATTATTTAAAGGTAACAAACAGTATCCGCCTCAATTTTAACTACAGCACTGTTTTTTAAATGTTTTTTAACGAACTGTTTTTTTTAACAGCGGAGATGATCGACTACTATGATATTTCCGGATGTTACATCTTGCGTCCATGGTCATACAGCATATGGGACCAGATAAGGAACTATCTTAGCGGAGAGCTGAAGAAGTTTGGTGTCAAGGACGGATATTTCCCCATATTTGTGTCTAAGGTTTTTGTTTGATTCATGTTTTAAATATCAAGAGGCTGAATTAACTACTCCGACAAAAGATTTTTGTTTATCTCCTGTTCTAGTGCAATGTATATTTACATACTTTAACGTAACTCTCAGTACAAAAAAATCTCAAAATTAAACTAGGTCTCTTTTTTTATGAACAAAGCGACCTGACGTTCTCCTGTTGGTTCACGTAATACGCCTGCTAAACCAAATTAGAACGAATCAATTAGGCTAAAAGGATATTATTTGTATGTCACAATAATTTTAATTTATTTGTTGTACACAAGGCTGCGTTGGAGCGTGAAAAGGCGCATATAGCCGACTTCGCGCCGGAGGTGGCGTGGGTGACGCACTCGGGCAGCTCGGAGCTCGCGGAGCACATCGCCATCCGGCCGACATCCGAGACCGCCATGTACCCGGCGTACGCTCGTTGGATACAGAGCCACCGCGACCTGCCCTACCGGCTCAACCAGTGGAACAATGTCGTCGTTAGTATACACTATATTTTTTTTCTTACACAATGCGAAACTGACTTTAAGTGTTAGCTCATGGTAGATAAAAAAAGGTCCCATTTGTTACTGTGAACAGCTCGTAATATTACGAACAAAAATATAATAATATTACGAGTTGGACAACGAGCTTATTAGCTCGTTATCCAAATCATACAACTCTGTGAGATGGTGGATATGTTTGCTGACAAATATCCGAAATTAAATAATGCTGTTAGTTATTGCTAAGATAAAAAGAGTAGTTGTGTGGTCTACGTCATATTTTTTATTTTTTTATTCTTGTATGAAAATAGATTTGATTATGATTTTTATAATTTTTAAGTGACCTTTTTTTAAGGCGTGGTGTGATATCCTTAATATGTTATATATTAATAGTCAGATTATTGTCACCTAATTTATATTTTATTCCCGAGTTATATAACAACAACTGAATATAAATATTTAAAATAAATAAAATAAAATAAAAATGTTTTATTTGACAACATACATTTCTTATTAATAACAGTTTTTGGGGTCTCTTTTTAGGCAAAACAAAGCCTGTGCCAGGAGACACCATCCTTCCATATCGTACATAAATTGAGTTTCTTGTCATTGTTTGTGTGCAAAGTAGTGTTCGTATTTTGTTCCCGTGTAGTTCCTTGTAAATGTACTTAAGCAATATATTCAATAAATAATTCAATTTCGTCATAAGTCTGACTTTCCAACCATTTAGTTATTAATTTTTTGCATACCTTATAATTTCTTTTAAATATTTCCAATTGTTTATTTTGTTGTACATATAGATTGATCTCTTTTTATATTGATTATTTAATTTTATATTGATAGAATATTTAAATAAATAATTGACGTAGATATTAAGTTCTGCGAAATATAACCGTCTACAAGAATTGACCATGACAGTTTATTTGGTCATTGTAAAATTATATTGCACACTTTTAGAGTGTGTTTATTATCAAATAATCCCATAATTGATACAGTTTTTATATTTTAGAGATGGGAGTTCAAGCAGCCGCAACCGTTCCTACGCACGCGCGAGTTCCTTTGGCAGGAAGGTCACACTGCCTTCCGCACCGCTGAGGAGGCCGGCGAAGAAGTGTTACAAATTTTAGGTAAAAAAAAAAAAACCAGCTATACTTTTTTATAGGCTATAATTTTTTAAAAAAAATTATAAAATTTTGACAAAAATCTAAACGTCGAGTGACACTTAAAGAATGATTTTTTAATGTAGCCGGTGATTTGGTTGTGGCCCGTTTTGTTGTGTACGCATGTAACAATTTTTTATTTTTTTTAATTTCTTTGTGGTAGGCAAAACATTTTACAGATGCGTTTTAATAATATACTTAAAAAAACATGTAAATCTAAATTTACAATCCTTACAGTTGTATATATATATATTAGCTTTCACTGAAGGTATAACATTATTATTATTATCCTAGATCTATATGCGTACGTCTACGAAGAGCTGCTCGCTATCCCCGTCATTAAAGGACGTAAGACAGAGAAAGAAAAATTTGCCGGCGCTGATTACACGACCACAGTAGAGGCGTACGTGCCGGCAAGCGGGCGCGGTATACAGGTACAGATTTAATCGATACATCATCATCATTTCAGCATAATGACAGTCACTGCTAAACATATATCTCTCCAATCGATTTCAAGCGCGGTAGATACATAACTACATTAAAGTCTTTCATCCTGTAGAGCTTGTAAACGGTATAAAGCAAACAATTAATTGCACTCGGAGGTATCGAATTCCTGACACTTAACTGCACATGTGCTGCTAAACACAGAATTGTTATATAATTTAATTAATAATAATAAACAGCCCTTATAATGTTCCCGTTGCTGGGACTCGAGATCTTCTTTCACAAGGAGAGAAGGGCATCCACCACGCTGACCAAGTGCGTGTTGGCGGACGTCACGTTTACAAACATAAGAACATATCGTTTTCCTTCCAATGTATCCCTTCACCCGAAGCTCAGTCGTAATTAAACCCCCTCTCTTCGAAAATTTGTACGAACACTTTAAAACTGAGCTATACCGTCAAATAAATACATATTGCTAAATTTTCAAATGTCCATTAAAAACTTGTTTTTTTTTTAATACAGGGAGCTACCAGTCACCATCTCGGCCAGAACTTCTCGAAAATGTTCGAAATTGTATACGACGATCCTGATACCCAAGAAAAGAAATACGTTTACCAAAACTCATGGGGACTCACGACTAGAACCATCGGTAGGTAACAAACAGTTTATGTATGTTTTATGAGAGCTTTTATTCCATTGGGGATGTGATTTCCTGGCCTTTACTAAGATCAAAGCTTATCCATTAGAGATATATCAGCTCCATAGACATAAAACGATATTAATCTTAAACTTATAGTAAAAAACAAAGTAACAACCTCGTTGAACCCAAACATCGTTGCGCTGGATTTGATTCACACAAACAATATGTAAAGCGATAAACATAAAAAACCGAAATGTTCTAAGAACTCCTTGCTGGTACATGTATAAATACGCTAAACCGGCATTTGACAAAGCGTGGTAATCCATTTTTTCATCCATTTTAAAAAATATAGCAAGATTTGTACACAGAGAACATTGACACGCATCAGATATGTAGTTTATGTATTCTCTACCAGGTGTAATGGTTTTGGTACATGGTGATGATAGAGGGTTAGTGCTGCCTCCGCGAGTAGCGGAAATACAGGCCATTGTGGTGCCATGTGGCATCACTGCATCCAGCACCCCAGATGAGCGCAAGAAGTTGATAGATTCATGCAAGGAGCTCGTAGATGACCTCGTCAAAGGCGGCATCAGAGCTGAAGGGGATTACCGGGACAACTACTCACCTGGTTGGAAGTTCAATCATTGGGAGTTAAAGGTAAGTGTAGTTTAGGAAACCATTTATTATAATGGTCGTAGATCTGTATTGGGAAATACCGTCAAACTCTACCGTTAAACTGTAGTGTGAAAGTATTACTGTGTTCCGGTTTAAAAACCGCTGTAGGTAGTGATTTTACTGGGATAACGTGACGTGCAGTGTTTATCATCTTAACTAGGGCTACATTGTATTGTCAGAGGTATCACTTACCAATAGAATGTTCAGCTCGTTTCGACGATTCATTGAATGAAAAAATATTGACTGATATCTAGTAACTGTCAGCAAGTAAAGTTCCAATCAAGTCATTACATTTTTAACTTGCCTTCAGCTAGGTGATTTCTAAATCATGATCGCACGATCAACTATTATATCAATGATGAAAGTGATAGAAATAGGTAATATATTATATTATTCACCAAAAGGGAGTCCCAATACGAGTGGAGCTGGGCCCTAAGGACATGTCCCGCGGTGAAGTGGTGGCCGTCAGGAGGTTCTCCGGCGACAAACGTACTATCAAGCGCGATCTCGCCGCATCTGAACTCACCTTACTACTCGAGAAGACACACAGCGAGATGTTTGAAAAGTATTACTTTTATAATAATTTACGCTATTATACAAACCTATTATTTGACTACATTTATCTATATGTAGAAAAGACTTATACTACTACATTAAAAATACATCTGTTAAAAGTTCTTGATTCCATTCCAATAGAGATTATATATACAGAACAATCTTTTAACCAAAATTTTTTATATACACAGGGCTAAAATTTTACCTCAATTGCTCATGATGATAAATGACTAATAGGCTATGGATGATGAAGTGTATCACCCAGAATACTCTGGTCGTCATATATTGACAACTAAAAAGCAATACTGTTATGATGTCAAGTTTACAATACGAGGGTGACAGCCCTTCCTCTAAAAAACCTCCATAACATGTGGCTCTGAATTGAACCAAGGACTGAAGCCGATTAAATTATTAATGTGGGAAATGTTGAGATGAAAGTTTGATTAGTTTTAACTAGAAACTAAACATAAGTAAGGTTTTCTTTGTATAAGAATAGATATTAAAATAATTATGACTTTCTGTTGTACTTTATATGTAGATGTAATTTAAACTTTTATAATTGTTTTAAAGGGCAACAAAGGATAGGGATTCGCGTCTGTCGCTTGTCAACAAATGGGATGATTTCATCGCAGCATTAGATCAAAAGCATATCATGCTTGCACCATTCTGTGGAGATATACCATGTGAGGAGCGTATTAAGGGTGACAGTGCAAAAACAGAAGATGACCCAACTGTGGAAGTGAAGGGACCTGCAATGGGCGCTAAATCACTTTGCACACCATTTAAGCAACCCAGGGAGCTATCTGATGCAGACCGTTGCATACACCCCTCTTGCAACAATAAGCCCAAGTTTATAACATTATTTGGACGAAGCTATTAAAAATCTTTCAATTTCGCGTTTGTATATTAAGATGATTTTAATTGAACAAGTCATATTTCTTTACAGTGTAACTTATAATATTATTAAGCATTCTTCTAGTGTTTTATTTATGATCTTTTATAGACATTACTTCTAATCATATTCAACCACACTTTGTGCAAAAAAAAAACAAGTTGACTGGCAGATTTAAATATGAACATAGTTATTACTGTTTCCTTAACGATATATTAAAGTAGCTACACACAGTATATCTAAAAAAAAATACTAAAGTTAATAAACAAACAAGTAGGTTTTCTAGTGACCAATTGTGTTAACACCACTTGAGGTGGAGGCGACAATAACAGAATTTAATAAATAAAGAGGCCATTTACACAAATTTTTGTTCATATTACACTTTGCAATTAATTAAAGAATAAACATCTTTTATTTGTAATAATACTTTATTAGACATTGTCTCATTGCATCCAGAGAAAAAGGTACAAGTTTAAAAATAATAAAGCTTATAGATTCATCACATTGCTTGGACTTTTGAGCAGAGTATTAAATGTGAGGGCCTCAAACAAAATCAATTACAAGTTATGTTAGACAGTGCTAACATCCATGTTATAAGTCACAGTACCCTAATACAAAGCAACTTCCAAAACTTTAATGTTATGTTTGTATAGACATTGGCCTTTTTCCCATATTGGCCTAGTGATGAAAGTGTGGTACTTTGACAAATTAGCATTTATACTGCTACATGTGTACATTTGGTTTAGATATAATTCGTTATTAGTTCTCATATTTTTGTAAATAATCTTCCAAAGCTTGTATCCTACTCTTTTTAGTATTTAATAGTGTTACAAATTTTCCATACAAACTATCCTCCAGTGATGTTTGGGAGTCTGCTAATTTTGATAATTCAGCTTTAAGCTTTTCAACATCCAATTTTAAATTATCGATAGTTCCCTTAGATTCTTCTATGTCTTTTTTTTGCAAATGGATTTTTCTGAGAAGAAAATCTATTAATTCATTTTTATTTTCTGTAATAGTATCCTTCTGTAGATCGACAGAGCCGTAAACTTGTTCAATATTTTTGTCACCAAAAGTTCTGCTCCATTCAAATGTAGCGCAGTCATTATCTTTCACAGTAAATTTACAAATATACGTGCTGCAACTATTGGTTAAACACATTTTAACGTTTTTATAATAGTCCTCTTTATTTTCACTCGCGTCTTCTTGACATTCTTCGGCAGATTCCGTGCTAAAACTGCCCGACCAACTGTTGACATCGTCGAAAACTTTCATATGAAACATAATGTTTTCATTTTCTTCCCAAACAATTTTGACGTATATTACTCTGTCGCCTAAGTCAAACTTTGTTACAGTTATTTTTTCAATTAACATCAAATCCATATTGATGGATGTTTTAATGAATAGTCAGGTTATTTTTCTTTAATTGTCATAAATATTAGAAATGGTAAGCAATCCGTAAAATCTATTAAGCATTTATTGTACACACGAATAATATAAATAGCACTTTATGAGCTTATACAGATTATCTCGAATATTTTGATAGCATAGACTGTAGTTTGACTATAGATGTTATTTCGCAACAAGGTTTCAAAGCCAGGTATTTGTTTATTAATATGTACATTACACATGCATTTAATATTTCATAGTTTTAAGTTCTTGATCACACAAATACGTCACCTTGATCATTTACCTCAGCTTATTCACAGGTGTCTGAATACTTTAACGTCTGGGCGCTTTCATCTGGTTTTAGATAAAATCTCGACTACTGTAAATATAACTCATACCAAGTACTTCTTAAAGAAAAAATGTACTTACTACAGATTTTTATGATCGTAATGTTTGAGTCGCATGTTTGTTTAATTATCAATGAAATTACAATATTTTCATATCCAGTATAAAAAGCTGAATGATGATTTATTATGAAATAACTTACCAAAACATTTTACTAATGCTATTTAACATCAACAAATTTCACTTAGATGAAACATAAATTTCTTCCTTTAGTACACTTGAGTTTATTGTTTTTAGAAATAGTTACGTAAGATCTCAACTCAAAAAAAATTACTTTCGTTTGTAGTTTATGAGCAAACTTAAATTAAATTACAGTTTTCTACAGCAATACGACGTTCATCGACGGAATTTGCTTCATTTATGCCTATAAAAAACTCACGGAGGTAGTTGACATCAAAGGGCAGTACTCTGTCATAAGATGAGAAAAAACTAGTATTGTTCCGCATTAGTTTTTTATAAATATTATGATTTTAAAACGAATTTATCGCGGAATATTATAAAGAAAACATGTTGACAAATTATAGGGCGATAATGTAACTACATAGCTAACATGTATAGTTGTTTTAAATTATGTTATGCACATAGTAATATAGAGAACATTAATTATAGTCTAGTGATATAATACAACCACTATAAAAGAAACGTTCGCGGAGAGTTATGGGTTTGCATGTTGCATCCTTTTTTTTTCCGAAGACTAATAATGTTGCTGCGGACAGTATATTAGTCGTTACTGTCCAGTCAGAGTTTCTTTAAGCCCATGAAAAACAATCATATTTTTCCCCATACTTCTCCACATGAATCTAACAATTTAAATATTACACATTATTATAAAAAGAGATACAATTCTTAAATAAGTTAAATATGTAAAGAAAGCTGGAACTGAAATCTTGTAAAAGAGAAAACGGTTCCTGATATCTAGTGCTATACAGAAGATAATGATTCCCTGTACCAAACTTAAGTAGTTTAAGAACTCGATTCTTTATTGTATCAAGTAATAAATTTATTATAATTTGTTCACCGTGTATAAAACCCAGCAGTCCAAACGTATCCTCCGACATTATACGATAAAACGAGTGCAATACCTCTTATTTATTCATGCTTTGGAATATACGTGAAGTCGCTGGGCTGAAAATAACACGGAGTCAATATAAATTACTACCGTCATACCCATAAACATTAAATAGTATATGCGATAGGTATCGTAATCAGAACATTACTGTATATATTATTAATGTTCTACCTAATGTACTGTTAATCTGTGATCTGTGAGTGTATCGCGGCAGAATATAATACAGATTTTATCTTCACACTATCTATTCTTCTGTATTAGCCCTTATTCCAAATTTTTATACGTTGATAAGTACAAGATTTCTTGATCAAAAGAAATTATTACCAATCCGTCGATAAATGTCATTGATGTTTCAATTGAAATAACTAACAAGTGAATGTGGCTATATTAGTCCCATTGTCTAAAAACAATAATATAATGAATTATTAGGACCTCAAGTTGGCTATCGTTTAAATGATGTCCATTTACAAAACAACAAGCAAATTTCACAACGGAACATGTGATTACATATTGCAATCAAATCAGATATGATGTCATGGAAAGTTAAACTTACATCAAGCCCATAGGGGGTCTGAAATTAACTAGTCGTTAATTTCTTATAAAAGTTGACGATGTCAATTGATTAATTATCTGATGATGATATGCACAAACCAATAGAATTTATTCTACTTCAGCCGAATCCTCTCGGAGGTTCATTATATATTCCCGTGACCGTGATTCAAATTCCGTATCCGAAAGTGTTTCCGGTTCCATCATATTAACTTTAGATTTTTTCAAGTAAATCAACTTTATAAATTTTTGGCAAACAAAATTTTCCATTTTTTCTTTGAGGTTTACAAAATCCTCCGTGTCATGCAGATGCTCTAAATAATCAAATTTTATTGTCTTTAACTTTGTCTGTAATACATTTATTCTTTCCCTCAAATGTTTGTTTATTTTTAGTAAAACTTCAATTACATTTGGGTCGGTACTAGTTGGTGTTTTATCTAATGGGAGAAATCCTTCTATTATAACCGATAATTCCAATTTTCTTTTCCAATAAAAGAATCCATTTGTAAAATCGTACTTGTAGTCAGCTCTCTGTTCCGATAAACATCGCTTGACTCTTGCAAAATATTCCTCTTCATTTAATTGTAAGTTTTTACTAAAGTTTTTAAGTCGCTCCAGAGAAAATTTTCCCTTCCACAGTTTGTTCTTCGATTGTATGAAAATATCAAAAGAATTTTTTTGCCAAAATATTAATAAATAACATAGTCCGTCTTTTGTATACAATTTAGTTACTGTAACAACTTCATCTAAATCCATTTATTGAAATTATGCTGTCTATTGTTTGTTAGGAAAGTTTGTGTGTATTTGAAAATCTAGACCATTTTGTGGAAATTTAAAAAATTGGAGATTGATTATTGTAAACAATGTTGTCAATAAAAAAAACCACAGACTGAAACGTATAATTCCATAACAATTCTACAACATAAATGTGTTAAGTTATAAAGTTATAACATACTGCACTGACATAGTTGTTTAAAAATGAGGACTAAATTTTTTAAAAGTTTGAATAACAGGATCAAAAACATATAATATTGAGACATTTACTTGAATAGTTTATTTTAAAAGTAACAATCTGTAGCAACATACTAACTAATACAGGTTGTATGCATTGTATAGGATGTCTTTGCCTTTTTTTTCACGAGAAAAAATGTTCTAGACAATGTGTCATATGTTGTCTATCTTGTTTTGTAATTTGTTTAAATTTTGACAATTACAAGAACACATGTTTTTAACTTTTTATCATACGGCGTAGTTGTATGTATGTTTTAATAGAGAAAGAATATCTTTAGGGATTGACGTAATGACAGACTGCGAAGTGGTTTACGAAAGCTCTGTAGAAGAACATGATTCAGAAAGGGTACACTGCAATTACATAAAATGCAAAATGTAAACATGAAAGTGTTACTAAACTAAGAAAAATAATCCTTTTTCAGGTGGCTATAAAAAATGAACTATCAAGTTTATCTTTTGAAGATCTCCAGAAACTGAAAGAACGGATTGGTGCCAAAGTTTACAAAGAAGTAGTTTTTGGAAAAAAAAATAATGTTCAAAATAAGCCCAAAGTATTTAAAAGAGAAAATAAAAATAGGCCTAGAGAGATGACCTCTAAAAGACCAGTGCGGATGCTTAGGGATACCGTTACAGTAAAGAAGCAAGAGATTCGTGACCCAAGGTATTTTCATTTCAAGTGATAAAATTACCTTTAACTGTACAATGACAGTTACTTTGTAAATAGTTTCATATTTTAAGTATACTGCAACTAATCAACTGCTGCTTTTAGGTTTGATCCATTATGTGGAGAATTTGATAAGAAGCAATTTGCTGAAAATTACAATTTTCTCTCTGACCTCCGTTATCAAGATATAAAGAGTATTAGGGCAGAACTCAAGAAGACCACTGATCCAGATAAAGTCATAAAATTGAAACGACTATTGCAGAGATTGAACGAACAGCACAAGGCCAGTAGAAAAGCACGAGTTCAACAAGAAAAAATAGACAACCACAAACAGGAAGTAGAAAAAGTCTACAAAGAAGGCAAACAACCTTACTTTAAGAAAAAATGTAAGTATTATAAAATGTCGGCCATAAACAATGTAACAATATTGTTAACAAGTGCTTTATTATTACCAAATACTATTTATATCCAATCTTGGCTTTTCATTCTCCTTTATACACTTTAATAATATAACAAGTAATTGATTAGTAATATTAATATCAATTTATAAGTTTATGTATTTATAAGTTCATAAATTTATTTTAATATATTTTAAGATACCACCATTTAAATGAAACTTTTAAAACATTGTCTAGAATTTCATGAGAGGTGGAAGATGTTATTGAGTAGTAAATAATTTTTATATTTGCAGCAAGAAACATTTGATCATATCACCTTTTTATAAAAGCACACATCACGCATATATTGTATACCTGTACATTAAACTAAATTTATTCACTTTCTGGTTCAGCAAATTTTGAAATACTTTCTATATGCTGATTTGAAACAAAAAACTAATTAAGAAAAATTTACAAATGTATTATATATTGTATTGAGGTATTGTATATAACGTTACATTTTGAAGTATTAGCCTGCAATGGAATGGACATATTAAGATTTTTTAAACAGCCCCTTTAATGTTTCTGCAAATAACACAGTGTCTCCTATTGCAAGAAGAGAATTCAGGACATACATTCACCAGTCTCACGCAGTTACATGTTCATAACAACAGTTTAACAATGCTTGTTTAAAATCAACAGTTCACTGTCAAACTAAACATTTGTGATTCAAGCCTGTTTATTACAAATGTTTAATGCAGTGACTGTATCGCCTATAGTTTAAGTAAAAAAAAATTGATAATTGTATGATTTCTTTTCCAGCGGAACTGCGCGTGGAAACATTGGTGAAACAATACGAGGAGCTAAAGAAAGAAGGCACTGGGCGTATTCAAAGGCATCTCAAACGTCGTCAGCAGAAAATGAAGAAACGCTCAAACAATGTTCCAATAGGAGATAGTTAGATACGCTTATATCATTATTTAAGCTGTTTTGTGTGAATGTAATAAATAAATTTATCACCAATTTTAAATGACCTTTTGAGAGAACAGAAGACTTTTCAAAACACAGTGTGGGTAAAGATTTCCATTTGTAGCCTTTAACCAAACTAGGCATAATTTTTTGTTTCAACTTCCATTTGTTTTTATTTAAATAACCTCAATGTTAAACCACAATTTCACATGGTGGTAGTGCATTAATCTTGTAACAGATTATTCACTCTTGAACACACTCATATCTGTTTGCACACATCACTGACGATGGGAAGTTGTTCCATTTCTGTACTGTACTTATCAAGATCGAGGAGCTAAGCCTCTTTTTTGATATTTTTATACCTATTACTGATAAGATTTAGAGATAAATTAATACAGTGATATACAAATATAGCAAGATTGGGTTGGCGTATTTTAACATATGTATTTATCATTGCATATTAAAACATTAATAATAGTAAAAGGTGTAGCTTTTTCAAAGTTCTCTCATGCCTTATGTTTTGGAAATATCTTCATTATCACAGGTTTCCGAAATCGATTTCTACCGCGATCCGAATTCGATTGGAAATATAGTCTATTAGAGTACAATTAAAATTCTTTGGATTATTAAAATCACTTTGTAGTCAGATAACTTAAAAATATTTTAAATTAAAAACGATACAGAATAAAAGAGCTATTTTCTAGATTGTTTTTGTATATTTAGATAAATATTATTTATATAAAATCATTATCAAACGTGAACAGTTAATTCTCCAGGCAACCGATGAACCACGGTGTCTCTACGTAGTAGATGTGGATGGTTACGATTCCGGGGTTATCAGCTAATTCGTACAGGCACTCGGGACCCTCTGGTACAATAGCCTGAAACAAGAAGAACAGTTTTCATTTTACAAGCAATGAAATGATTATCTTAAAAAAATTAACATAAAACATGTCAGTTATTAAATAATCCCGAATGAAGCTTTTACCTGGACAGCTAATTTGCCGGGCTTTTCAAACCAGTTCCTACGACCAGTTTTGATGTTGAGCTTTCCGTGAATGATAAGTCCCGAGGCGATTGTCTGACCAGAGTGTCCAATAGGGAACCATGCCAACAGTTTGTCCTCGTCACAACTGGCCTCCTTTGTCATTTTGTAGTAATAGTGACGTCCTGTTAAAAATATAAATAATAAAGTTATGCCATAATAATTCGCTTTGTACAAATTCGTAGAACATAGATTAAATTAGTTATATTTATATAACTGGCTTCAAGTGTGTTCTAGTTAGTTATAATATGTGAATACAGAAGTAAATAGTTATTACTCACCCATCCAAGGGATGCAGGCTTGACGCGTAAATGGACCTTTTTCGATGTCTTCAGTGCTGTTGGAGATTTTTATCAGTTCACCGTTGAAGCCATTTACCCACAAAGCACTATGCCGAAGCACGTCTGCGGATCTTGTTGTAGCCGAGTTGTCCTGATTTAAAGTTTCTGAGAAAACAATAGTAAAAATAAAGTAAAAATTAGCATTTTTGTTTTTTATGCTATCAAATGTGAAAGCAGTTTTTTTTCTACACATTTTTTATATTTATTATTATTACTAATCTTTATGAGTACCAAAGTACTTTGGTAGAAATTATACCTTCGGAGACGAAATATTGTTGAATCGCCCAAAACTTTGTCGTCACTCCATCATCAGTCGTCGTAGTCCATTCAACAAAGCCTTGAACGCGGAAGTCCTTTGTGTTATCTGTGATATCTTCTTGAGGAACCTATGCGAAGTGACACATAATAAAATTTAGATTACAACAACAATGTGTGATGGTAGATCACCTGGCGATAAGTTATATGCTTTCCTATAGTTAGACGCTAATTATGTTTACACAGATTCACATGTGGTTATTACATTTGAATCAATACAGTACGTTTTAGAATATTGCCAATTTTTATTTATAATGTAATTTTATTATTTGCCGTAGACTAACGCCGCATTAATATTCAAAAAGAAATGAAGGAAGATCTTATATGTCAGCCGGAATATATGTACATAAATATTATATTAATTTAAATGAAATTTAAATTAATATAATATTTATTTATTAAGGAAATTGTTTTTAATGTTAGCTGTTACATAAAAAAAGTAAGTTGTATGCGATCGCAAGTAAATAAATACTTACAGCAATTTGCAGACCCGCAACATTGTTGGTGGAATCAAAAAGTGGGCACACAATGCGGTCTCCATAACAGTACATGACCAGGCTGGGCATGGGACCCGGCGGGCGCGCTGTCTCAGTGAGACCTTCGGACCTCGCTTGCTCCACGGTGCGGGGTATAGCGATGAAGAAGTCGGTACCGGGTCGCAGGCCCACGCTGAACCTCACTATCAGAATATAAAAAAAAAACAATGTACAAGTTTTGCTCGGCCAAGCCGTTTTGGAAGATCACACCAATTATTCACTTCCATCCTTTTAAAACTAAAAAACGACGATTGTATTAAATATTAAGTTATATAATTTTTTTAAAACTGAATACATTTTACTTAATATCTTACTCTTATCTTCGACCAGTGTCAATGTATGATAAATTGCACATTGTATAATAAGTTAGCTTAGATATCTTAGTATAAGGATAAAGAAGAAGAAATTGTCTTACCGCGAAGTCCGCTCTCCCATGCTCCTGGAATAAAAATTATTTGAAATCATTACACGGGTACTCTTTTGTACACTGGACACGAAAATTAAATTTTTCTTGGCATTTACTTGAAATTATACATAAATACATAATTCATGCATTCAACATATAAAAAACTGACATTTCATAAGGTTTTTTTTATTAATTTGTGAAAATTTAGATATTCAAAAATTAAAAAATTTTAAGTATTACTTTTCAAGATAGACGACTCTGTCTTTATATTACCTTAAGGATTTAAATCGTATTCTGTGAACTTTTTATTTAGCTAAGTTTATTTTTAAAATTAATAATTACAATATGATATTATAATGTACAAATGCATTAGAAATGTTATATTTTATTAAGAAAGAATTTTCACTTACCAAACACACCGCAAACAAGAGCCAAAAATATGATCAACTGCTTCATTCTCCCACCTGTACTAAGCAACTGTTGGAAATGAACAGAAATTAATTCCAACCGATTTTTATATAGACGCTGTTAAAAATTATCTTTAAATCTGAACCTGGTAGGTAAAAGATAATGTACATTATCAATTTTGTATAATAATAATTACTTAAAAAGTATTCAAATTATCATGTATGATCTACAATATATATTATTAAAAAATTCTGGGTTATATGTGCAGGGCACTTATGTATTTTAACGTGACAACGTCTATTAATTATATCACAA